>CAKASR010000003.1:0-50626 GCA_916999025.1 Orgyia antiqua
AACCTGAACCTAACCTGAACCTATACACAGTTAGGTTTTACAGGCTTAGGTTTTGCATAAATAGATTTTGCAAAGTTAGGTTTGACACAGTTTGGTTTTACGACGTTAGGTTTTTCATATTTAGGTTTTTCATAGTTAGGTTTTTCATAGTTAGGTTTTACACATAGTTAGGTTTTACATAGTTAGGTTTTATGTAGTTAGGTTTTGCATAAGTAGGTTTTACATAATATATTAATATTTTGCGATTGACTCGCTATGCTTTTACTAAATAAACCACGCAAATGTTTACCAAATTTTCCACTACAATCATCTCAATGCGAGTTTTAACATCGTGATTGTAGTGGAAAATTTGGTAAACATTTGCGTGGACCATAATAGCTCAGATGGGAGAGCGACGGAACGGTATTCCGAGGTCGCGGGTTCAAGTCCCACTTATGGTTATCATTTTTTCCATTATAATTTAGTTTATTTAGGTTTTACATAGTTAGGTTTTGTATAAACAGGTTTTGCAAAGTTAGGTTTGACACAGTTTTGTTTTACGACGTTAGGTTTTTCATATTTAGGTTTTTCATATTTAGGTTTTTCATAGTTAGGTTTTTCATAGTTAGGTTTTACATAGGTTTTGCATAAATAGGTTTTGCAAAGTTAGGTTTTACGCAATCAGGTTTTACATAGTTAGGCTTTGTATAAATAGGTTTTGCAAAGTTAGGTTTGACACAGTTTGGTTTTACGACGTTAGGTTTTTCATATTTAGGTTTTTCATAGTTAGGTTTTTCATAGTTAGGTTTGACACAGTTTGGTTTTACGACGTTAGGTTTTTCATACTTAGGTTTGACACAGTTTGGTTTTACAAATAGGTTTTATATAGTTAGGTTTTGCATAATTAGGATTTATATAGTTAGGTTTTTCATAGTTAGGTTTTACATAGTTAGGTTTTGCATAAATAGGTTTTGCAAAGTTAGGTTTGACACAATTAGATTTTACAAATAGGTTTTATATAGTTCGGTTTTGCATGACTAGGTTTTATATAGTTAGGTTTTGTATAAACAGGTTTTGCAAAGTTAGGTTTGACACTGTTTGGTTTTACGACGTTAGGTTTTTCATATTTAGGTTTTTCATAGTTAGGTTTTTCATAGTTAGGTTTTACATAGTTAGGTTTTGCATAAATAGGTTTTGCAAAGTTAGGTTTTACGCAATTAGGTTTTACATAGTTAGGCTTTGTATAAATAGGTTTTGCAAAGTTAGGTTTGACACAGTTTGGTTTTACGACGTTAGGTTTTTCATATTTAGGTTTTTCATAGTTAGGTTTTTCATAGTTAGGTTTGACACAGTTTGGTTTTACGACGTTAGGTTTTTCATACTTAGGTTTGACACAGTTTGGTTTTACGACGTTAGTTTTCCTAACTATGAAAAACCTAAATATGAAACTATTTAGGTTTTTCATAGTTAGGTTTTTCATAGTTAGGTTTTACCAACT
The DNA here is from genome assembly GCA_916999025.1 of Orgyia antiqua. Classification (NCBI taxonomy): domain Eukaryota; kingdom Metazoa; phylum Arthropoda; class Insecta; order Lepidoptera; family Erebidae; genus Orgyia; species Orgyia antiqua. Next base: position 1,478 of record CAKASR010000003.1, read on the forward strand.
GTGTCAAACTTAACTAAGTTTGACACAGTTTGGTTTGAAACATGCAGATTTGTCATTTCCAGGTTTGATAAAGTTTCGTTTGACAAATTTTGAATAGCTGACAGAGTTAGGTTCGACATGGTGGGTTTTTTAATATAAGGTTTGATTTAATTAGGTTTAACAAAGTGGGGTTCTACAAAGTTTGGTTCGAGAATATTAGCTTTTACAAGGTTTGTTTTAAAATATGTCACGTATTTCCAATAGAAATTGACTAAAATAACAAAAGGTGAAGGTTTTTTTACAAATTCTCAGAATAAAAATTACGTTTTTTGTGTTTCTTCGCTTCATTGAGATTTTTGAATTGTTTTATTATACATCAATCGATCAGGCTTTGCGAGACCTATTCAACGACATATCATACGCCTAGATCCAACCGGTGGTTTGGCCATAAAACGGGTTAAAAGTTGACGCTGAAGTTGACGTTGAAGCCACGACCGGCGAAGTCTGCTGCGCCTGCTGCTCCGGCGCAGCAGCAGAAGAAGAAGGGGAAGCGCGCCCGAAAGCTGCGCGCCCCCAAAACTGCCGCGGTGGTGGTCACACTGCCGCCGGACACCTCGCGGACCTACGCGGAGGTGATGGCCAAGGCCGAGAGCGCCATCCAGCTCTCCGCCTTGGGCATCGATGGCGTAAGGTTCCGCACGGCCCGTACCGGGGGCCGTGTGATGGAGGTCTCCGGTGCGGAGAGGACTAAAAAGGCCGATGAGCTCGCGGCAAAAATGCGCGAGGTCATCGGCGACGTCGCTCGGGTGTCCAGACCGGAGCAGTGCGCTGAAATGCGCATTACCGGTCTGGGCGACGCGGTCACGACCGAATCAGTGGCCGCGGCCGTCGCCAATGCGGGGGGCTGCCGCCCCGATCTCGTAAAGGTGGGCAACATCACCCGCCCACCTGGCCGCCCAGGGACCGTCTGGGTGAAGTGCCCTGTCCCGGCGGCCAAAAAGATCACCGATGGTGGTAGACTCACCATCGGGTGGTCGACGGCCCGGGCCGCGCTCCTCGACGCGCGGCCGCAGCGGTGTTTCCGCTGCCTCGTACCGGGCCACGTTGGCGTGCAGTGCACCTGCAAGATCGACCGCAGTGCACTGTGCTTCCGGTGCGGGCAGCCGGGCCATAAGGCGGCAGCCTGTACGGCGGTAGAGCCCTCCTGCGCGATCTGCGCGTCGGAGGGCGTCGACTCTGGCCATCGTCTGGGCCATAAAAAGTGCCCAGCGCTGGCCAAAAAGCCGGCCCGAGCGGCGAAAACGACGGGCGGGGGCAAATCTAACCCCCCCGCCGCGTCTTCGGCAGCACCTCAGCCTGGTGCTGCCCCGGAGGCCATGGACACCGCCGCCAATTAAATGGCCAATAGGGTGTCACTACTGCAGGCGAATGTTAATCACTGCGCAGCGGCCCAGGATCTTCTTCTCCAGACCGCTGCGCAGTGGCAAATAAACGTAGCCATAGTCGCCGAACCGTACCGCGTCCTAGCCCGTGACGACTGGGTGGGCGATCGCGACGGTTCGGTGGCTATCGTCGCCTGGCGACGCCGTGCTGCCCCCCGACCCTTTCAGAGGGTGCTGAGGGGCCACGGGTGCGTGCTCGCGTCGCTGGGCGACGTTGCAGTAGTCGGCGTGTACTTCTCGCCCAATAGGACTCTCGCCGAGTTCGAGCGTTTCCTCGTCGAGCTCGGCGACCTAATGGCGGAAGTGCACCCCACCCCTGTGGTGGTCGCCGGAGACTTTAACGCCAAATCCCGGTTGTGGGGATCTCCGGCGACCGACGCTAGGGGTGACACCCTCGAGGAATGGGCGGTGTCCCATGGCCTCGTTCTTTTAAATACGGGGACGGTCCTGACGTGCGTCCGGCACACGGGCGGGTCCATAGTGGACCTGTCGTTTGCGAGCCCCGCCCTCGCCCGCCGTACGAGGCGGTGGAGGGTGGAGGAGGGGGTGGAGACTTTGTCGGACCACCGTTACATACGGTTCGACCTGGTCCCATCCCCCGCGGACGCCCCAGCCGTCGAGTTCGACCGTCCCCTGCCGGGAGAGGGTCCTCGGTGGAGGCTGAACACCTTGGACCCAGAGCTGGCCACCGAGGCGGCCATAGTGGAGCGGTGGATGGCGGGTCCCAATGGGACCCGCGTCGCGAATGTGGAGAGCGGCCTGGACGTGGACGCGAGATGTGAGCGGCTCTCTGGAGCGCTCTCTCGCGTCTGCGACGCGGCGATGATCCGGGCGGGTCCGACCCCTCCGCGCAAGCAGGTGTACTGGTGGAGGCCCCATCTTCAGGGCCTCCGCGCCGAGTGCCAAATGGCTCGGCGCCGGTACACCCGCAGTCGCAGGAGGGCCAACAGAGACCTCGCCCAAGAGGAGGTACTGCTCGCCGCGTACCGGGCCGCGAGAAACGCGTTCACCGCTGCCATCAAGGCCGCCAAAGCCGAGGCTTGGCAGGAGTGGCTCGAGGAGGTGGAGAGAGATCCGTGGGGGCGCCCGTATAAGACGGTGATGGAGAAACTCCGTCCAGCGGCGCCCCCCCTGACGAGAACCCTCGAGCCACTCTTCGTGGAGCAGGTGGTCAGCTCGCTCTTCCCGGCGAGAGGAGAGTGGTCGCCGCCGAGGATGGCGGCGGCGCCACGAATCGAGGGACCGGCTGCGGGCGAGGAAGTGCCGCCCGTGTCCGAGGCCGAGTTAGGGGTTGCGGTCCTCAAACTCAGAGAGAGGAACCGCGCCCCGGGCCCGGACGGCGTCCCTGGGCGGGTCCTCGCCCACGTGATGCCGGTCCTCGAGGGTGAGGTTTTGTCCCTCATGTCGGAGTGCATGGCGTCCGGCAGAGTCCCGCGGCGGTGGAAGTCCGGGAAGCTCGTGCTGCTTCAGAAGCACGGGCGACCCCCCGACTGTCCTTCGGCCTACCGTCCGATCGTCCTTCTTGACGAGGCGTGCAAGACCTTCGAAAGGGTCGTCGCAGCACGCCTCGTCCGACATCTGGAGACGGTGGGCCCGGATCTGAGTGATCTACAGTTCGGGTTCCGCCGCGCGCGGTCGACGATCGACGCCGTGTCCCGACTGAGGGACCGAGTGGAAAGTGCCGTTTCGCAGGGGGGGGTGTTGTTGGCAGTGTCTCTCGACATTGCTAACGCTTTCAACACCCTCCCCTGGGCGACAATTGAGGAGGCCCTGAGGTACCACAAAGTTCCGTGGTACCTCAGGAGGGTCCTGGCGGACTACTTTACGGACCGGGCCATTTTCTACCCGGCCCGGGATCGTGTAGTCCGCCGGGACATGTCGTGCGGTGTTCCACAGGGGTCGGTGCTGGGCCCACTCCTGTGGAACATTGGATTTGACTGGGTCCTGCGCGGTACCAATCTTCGGGGAGTCGGCGTCATATGCTACGCCGACGATACCCTGGTTACCGCGCGGGGCCCAAATTTCAGAGATGCCGGTGTCCTCGCCACGGCGGGCACCGCGCAGATTGTGAGCCGCATCAGGGCCCTCGGGCTAGAAGTGGCCCTCGAGAAGTCCGAGGCCCTATTCTTCCATGGGCCTCGGGCAAGGCCCCCCCGCGACTACAGCATTGTAGTGGGAGGGGCCTCCATCGCCGTCGGCTCCAAGCTGAAATACTTGGGGCTGACGCTGGACAGTCGGTGGAGGTTCGGCGAGCATTTCCGGGCGCTGGCGCCGAAGCTGGTGGCGTGCGCCGGAATGCTCGCCCGGTTGCTCCCGAATTGCGGGGGGGCCGGTAGTGTCGGCCGCCGCCTCTACGACACGGTGGTGCGCTCGAAGGCGCTCTACGGAGCGCCCATCTGGGCGGCTGCGGCTCTCAGCGCCGAGAACTCCACGCTGCTGCGTCGCGCGCAGCGTGTGATGGCGCAGAGGGCCGCACGAGCGTACCACACCGTGTCGCTGGAGGCGGCATGTGTGATTTCCGGGAGCCTCCCCTGGGACCTCGAGGCTGGGGTCCTGGCGGGGGTTCACCGAAGGAGGGCCCTGATGCGGCAAGACGGAGTGGAGCCCGCCCCCGACGAGGTCGCTCGCTGGAGAGGCGAATTCCGCGACGACCTCTTCGGGAGGTGGGCCACAAAATTGGAACAGAGTAGGGTGAGCGCACGGCTTCTCACGGCCGTGCGCCCAGTATTGCGTCAGTGGGTCGAGGCGCCGCACAGGGTGCCGACCTACCATTTGACCCAGCTCCTCACAGGTCACGGCTGCTTTGCCAAGTACCTGTGGGAGCTGGTGGGAGTAGAGTCGGCGCCCGACTGCAAGAGCTGTGCGTCCGGAGCCGTGGACACGGCCGAGCATACGCTGGCCGTGTGCACGGCCTGGTCCGCTCAGCGCGTCAGGCTCACTGACGCAATAGGCGTGAATTTGTCGCTGCCGGCCGTCATCGCCTCGATGGCCGGCAGCAGAGAGTGTTGGGCCGCCGTCGCCTCGTTTGCGTCCGAGGTGATGGCGGCCAAGAGAGAGGCCCTGCGGGAGCGCGAACGCGCGGGCCAAACATTGCCCCCCCGCAGGGCCGCGGGTAGGGGTCGTCGGCGCGCAATAGCCGGCGGCCCCGGCCCGCGAGGAGGCCACGCGCGACGGGTCAGGGGACCTGTCGCGCCCAATGTGGCGGACGACCCCTCGCCTCGTGTTCGGGCGAGGGGTGACCGTCCGACGGGGGGGCACGTTGCCCACCCCGTCGCAGTGAGCCCCCACCGCTAGGGGGCCCCCCGTGTCGGGTCGTGGTCATACCTGAGTGACTACCACGGCCCGGCAACGGGCGAGGAGGACACCGTAGGTTTAGTTGGTAGGCTGGGTCGAGAGAAATTTTACTCCCCGGGAGTCCAACACGACGTCCTTCGGCTGCCCCTGCAGTCGGGGGGTAAGTGCGTAAAAAGCATTCCTACGAAAAAAAAAAAAAAAAAAAACCTAACCTGAACCTAACCTGAACCTAACCTGAACCTAACCTGAACCTAACCTGAACCTAACCTGAACCTAACCTGAACCTAACCTGAACCTAACCTGAACCTAACCTGAACCTAACCTGAACCTAACCTGAACCTAACCTGAACCTAACCTGAACCTAACCTGAACCTAACCTGAACCTAACCTGAACCTAACCTGAACCTAACCTGAACCTATACACAGTTAGGTTTTACAGGCTTAGGTTTTGCATAAATAGATTTTGCAAAGTTAGGTTTGACACAGTTTGGTTTTACGACGTTAGGTTTTTCATATTTAGGTTTTTCATAGTTAGGTTTTTCATAGTTAGGTTTTACACATAGTTAGGTTTTACATAGTTAGGTTTTATGTAGTTAGGTTTTGCATAAGTAGGTTTTACATAATATATTAATATTTTGCGATTGACTCGCTATGCTTTTACTAAATAAACCACGCAAATGTTTACCAAATTTTCCACTACAATCATCTCAATGCGAGTTTTAACATCGTGATTGTAGTGGAAAATTTGGTAAACATTTGCGTGGACCATAATAGCTCAGATGGGAGAGCGACGGAACGGTATTCCGAGGTCGCGGGTTCAAGTCCCACTTATGGTTATCATTTTTTCCATTATAATTTAGTTTATTTAGGTTTTACATAGTTAGGTTTTGTATAAACAGGTTTTGCAAAGTTAGGTTTGACACAGTTTTGTTTTACGACGTTAGGTTTTTCATATTTAGGTTTTTCATATTTAGGTTTTTCATAGTTAGGTTTTTCATAGTTAGGTTTTACATAGGTTTTGCATAAATAGGTTTTGCAAAGTTAGGTTTTACGCAATCAGGTTTTACATAGTTAGGCTTTGTATAAATAGGTTTTGCAAAGTTAGGTTTGACACAGTTTGGTTTTACGACGTTAGGTTTTTCATATTTAGGTTTTTCATAGTTAGATTTTTCATAGTTAGGTTTGACACAGTTTGGTTTTACGACGTTAGGTTTTTCATACTTAGGTTTGACACAGTTTGGTTTTACAAATAGGTTTTATATAGTTAGGTTTTGCATAATTAGGATTTATATAGTTAGGTTTTTCATAGTTAGGTTTTACATAGTTAGGTTTTGCATAAATAGGTTTTGCAAAGTTAGGTTTGACACAATTAGATTTTACAAATAGGTTTTATATAGTTCGGTTTTGCATGACTAGGTTTTATATAGTTAGGTTTTGTATAAACAGGTTTTGCAAAGTTAGGTTTGACACTGTTTGGTTTTACGACGTTAGGTTTTTCATATTTAGGTTTTTCATAGTTAGGTTTTTCATAGTTAGGTTTTACATAGTTAGGTTTTGCATAAATAGGTTTTGCAAAGTTAGGTTTTACGCAATTAGGTTTTACATAGTTAGGCTTTGTATAAATAGGTTTTGCAAAGTTAGGTTTGACACAGTTTGGTTTTACGACGTTAGGTTTTTCATATTTAGGTTTTTCATAGTTAGGTTTTTCATAGTTAGGTTTGACACAGTTTGGTTTTACGACGTTAGGTTTTTCATACTTAGGTTTGACACAGTTTGGTTTTACGACGTTAGTTTTCCTAACTATGAAAAACCTAAATATGAAACTATTTAGGTTTTTCATAGTTAGGTTTTTCATAGTTAGGTTTTACCAACTGTGTCAAACTTAACTAAGTTTGACACAGTTTGGTTTGAAACATGCAGATTTGTCATTTCCAGGTTTGATAAAGTTTCGTTTGACAAATTTTGAATAGCTGACAGAGTTAGGTTCGACATGGTGGGTTTTTTAATATAAGGTTTGATTTAATTAGGTTTAACAAAGTGGGGTTCTACAAAGTTTGGTTCGAGAATATTAGCTTTTACAAGGTTTGTTTTAAAATATGTCACGTATTTCCAATAGAAATTGACTAAAATAACAAAAGGTGAAGGTTTTTTTACAAATTCTCAGAATAAAAATTACGTTTTTTGTGTTTCTTCGCTTCATTGAGATTTTTGAATTGTTTTATTATACATCAATCGATCAGGCTTTGCGAGACCTATTCAACGACATATCATACGCCTAGATCCAACCGGTGGTTTGGCCATAAAACGGGTTAAAAGTTGACGCTGAAGTTGACGTTGAAGCCACGACCGGCGAAGTCTGCTGCGCCTGCTGCTCCGGCGCAGCAGCAGAAGAAGAAGGGGAAGCGCGCCCGAAAGCTGCGCGCCCCCAAAACTGCCGCGGTGGTGGTCACACTGCCGCCGGACACCTCGCGGACCTACGCGGAGGTGATGGCCAAGGCCGAGAGCGCCATCCAGCTCTCCGCCTTGGGCATCGATGGCGTAAGGTTCCGCACGGCCCGTACCGGGGGCCGTGTGATGGAGGTCTCCGGTGCGGAGAGGACTAAAAAGGCCGATGAGCTCGCGGCAAAAATGCGCGAGGTCATCGGCGACGTCGCTCGGGTGTCCAGACCGGAGCAGTGCGCTGAAATGCGCATTACCGGTCTGGGCGACGCGGTCACGACCGAATCAGTGGCCGCGGCCGTCGCCAATGCGGGGGGCTGCCGCCCCGATCTCGTAAAGGTGGGCAACATCACCCGCCCACCTGGCCGCCCAGGGACCGTCTGGGTGAAGTGCCCTGTCCCGGCGGCCAAAAAGATCACCGATGGTGGTAGACTCACCATCGGGTGGTCGACGGCCCGGGCCGCGCTCCTCGACGCGCGGCCGCAGCGGTGTTTCCGCTGCCTCGTACCGGGCCACGTTGGCGTGCAGTGCACCTGCAAGATCGACCGCAGTGCACTGTGCTTCCGGTGCGGGCAGCCGGGCCATAAGGCGGCAGCCTGTACGGCGGTAGAGCCCTCCTGCGCGATCTGCGCGTCGGAGGGCGTCGACTCTGGCCATCGTCTGGGCCATAAAAAGTGCCCAGCGCTGGCCAAAAAGCCGGCCCGAGCGGCGAAAACGACGGGCGGGGGCAAATCTAACCCCCCCGCCGCGTCTTCGGCAGCACCTCAGCCTGGTGCTGCCCCGGAGGCCATGGACACCGCCGCCAATTAAATGGCCAATAGGGTGTCACTACTGCAGGCGAATGTTAATCACTGCGCAGCGGCCCAGGATCTTCTTCTCCAGACCGCTGCGCAGTGGCAAATAAACGTAGCCATAGTCGCCGAACCGTACCGCGTCCTAGCCCGTGACGACTGGGTGGGCGATCGCGACGGTTCGGTGGCTATCGTCGCCTGGCGACGCCGTGCTGCCCCCCGACCCTTTCAGAGGGTGCTGAGGGGCCACGGGTGCGTGCTCGCGTCGCTGGGCGACGTTGCAGTAGTCGGCGTGTACTTCTCGCCCAATAGGACTCTCGCCGAGTTCGAGCGTTTCCTCGTCGAGCTCGGCGACCTAATGGCGGAAGTGCACCCCACCCCTGTGGTGGTCGCCGGAGACTTTAACGCCAAATCCCGGTTGTGGGGATCTCCGGCGACCGACGCTAGGGGTGACACCCTCGAGGAATGGGCGGTGTCCCATGGCCTCGTTCTTTTAAATACGGGGACGGTCCTGACGTGCGTCCGGCACACGGGCGGGTCCATAGTGGACCTGTCGTTTGCGAGCCCCGCCCTCGCCCGCCGTACGAGGCGGTGGAGGGTGGAGGAGGGGGTGGAGACTTTGTCGGACCACCGTTACATACGGTTCGACCTGGTCCCATCCCCCGCGGACGCCCCAGCCGTCGAGTTCGACCGTCCCCTGCCGGGAGAGGGTCCTCGGTGGAGGCTGAACACCTTGGACCCAGAGCTGGCCACCGAGGCGGCCATAGTGGAGCGGTGGATGGCGGGTCCCAATGGGACCCGCGTCGCGAATGTGGAGAGCGGCCTGGACGTGGACGCGAGATGTGAGCGGCTCTCTGGAGCGCTCTCTCGCGTCTGCGACGCGGCGATGATCCGGGCGGGTCCGACCCCTCCGCGCAAGCAGGTGTACTGGTGGAGGCCCCATCTTCAGGGCCTCCGCGCCGAGTGCCAAATGGCTCGGCGCCGGTACACCCGCAGTCGCAGGAGGGCCAACAGAGACCTCGCCCAAGAGGAGGTACTGCTCGCCGCGTACCGGGCCGCGAGAAACGCGTTCACCGCTGCCATCAAGGCCGCCAAAGCCGAGGCTTGGCAGGAGTGGCTCGAGGAGGTGGAGAGAGATCCGTGGGGGCGCCCGTATAAGACGGTGATGGAGAAACTCCGTCCAGCGGCGCCCCCCCTGACGAGAACCCTCGAGCCACTCTTCGTGGAGCAGGTGGTCAGCTCGCTCTTCCCGGCGAGAGGAGAGTGGTCGCCGCCGAGGATGGCGGCGGCGCCACGAATCGAGGGACCGGCTGCGGGCGAGGAAGTGCCGCCCGTGTCCGAGGCCGAGTTAGGGGTTGCGGTCCTCAAACTCAGAGAGAGGAACCGCGCCCCGGGCCCGGACGGCGTCCCTGGGCGGGTCCTCGCCCACGTGATGCCGGTCCTCGAGGGTGAGGTTTTGTCCCTCATGTCGGAGTGCATGGCGTCCGGCAGAGTCCCGCGGCGGTGGAAGTCCGGGAAGCTCGTGCTGCTTCAGAAGCACGGGCGACCCCCCGACTGTCCTTCGGCCTACCGTCCGATCGTCCTTCTTGACGAGGCGTGCAAGACCTTCGAAAGGGTCGTCGCAGCACGCCTCGTCCGACATCTGGAGACGGTGGGCCCGGATCTGAGTGATCTACAGTTCGGGTTCCGCCGCGCGCGGTCGACGATCGACGCCGTGTCCCGACTGAGGGACCGAGTGGAAAGTGCCGTTTCGCAGGGGGGGGTGTTGTTGGCAGTGTCTCTCGACATTGCTAACGCTTTCAACACCCTCCCCTGGGCGACAATTGAGGAGGCCCTGAGGTACCACAAAGTTCCGTGGTACCTCAGGAGGGTCCTGGCGGACTACTTTACGGACCGGGCCATTTTCTACCCGGCCCGGGATCGTGTAGTCCGCCGGGACATGTCGTGCGGTGTTCCACAGGGGTCGGTGCTGGGCCCACTCCTGTGGAACATTGGATTTGACTGGGTCCTGCGCGGTACCAATCTTCGGGGAGTCGGCGTCATATGCTACGCCGACGATACCCTGGTTACCGCGCGGGGCCCAAATTTCAGAGATGCCGGTGTCCTCGCCACGGCGGGCACCGCGCAGATTGTGAGCCGCATCAGGGCCCTCGGGCTAGAAGTGGCCCTCGAGAAGTCCGAGGCCCTATTCTTCCATGGGCCTCGGGCAAGGCCCCCCCGCGACTACAGCATTGTAGTGGGAGGGGCCTCCATCGCCGTCGGCTCCAAGCTGAAATACTTGGGGCTGACGCTGGACAGTCGGTGGAGGTTCGGCGAGCATTTCCGGGCGCTGGCGCCGAAGCTGGTGGCGTGCGCCGGAATGCTCGCCCGGTTGCTCCCGAATTGCGGGGGGGCCGGTAGTGTCGGCCGCCGCCTCTACGACACGGTGGTGCGCTCGAAGGCGCTCTACGGAGCGCCCATCTGGGCGGCTGCGGCTCTCAGCGCCGAGAACTCCACGCTGCTGCGTCGCGCGCAGCGTGTGATGGCGCAGAGGGCCGCACGAGCGTACCACACCGTGTCGCTGGAGGCGGCATGTGTGATTTCCGGGAGCCTCCCCTGGGACCTCGAGGCTGGGGTCCTGGCGGGGGTTCACCGAAGGAGGGCCCTGATGCGGCAAGACGGAGTGGAGCCCGCCCCCGACGAGGTCGCTCGCTGGAGAGGCGAATTCCGCGACGACCTCTTCGGGAGGTGGGCCACAAAATTGGAACAGAGTAGGGTGAGCGCACGGCTTCTCACGGCCGTGCGCCCAGTATTGCGTCAGTGGGTCGAGGCGCCGCACAGGGTGCCGACCTACCATTTGACCCAGCTCCTCACAGGTCACGGCTGCTTTGCCAAGTACCTGTGGGAGCTGGTGGGAGTAGAGTCGGCGCCCGACTGCAAGAGCTGTGCGTCCGGAGCCGTGGACACGGCCGAGCATACGCTGGCCGTGTGCACGGCCTGGTCCGCTCAGCGCGTCAGGCTCACTGACGCAATAGGCGTGAATTTGTCGCTGCCGGCCGTCATCGCCTCGATGGCCGGCAGCAGAGAGTGTTGGGCCGCCGTCGCCTCGTTTGCGTCCGAGGTGATGGCGGCCAAGAGAGAGGCCCTGCGGGAGCGCGAACGCGCGGGCCAAACATTGCCCCCCCGCAGGGCCGCGGGTAGGGGTCGTCGGCGCGCAATAGCCGGCGGCCCCGGCCCGCGAGGAGGCCACGCGCGACGGGTCAGGGGACCTGTCGCGCCCAATGTGGCGGACGACCCCTCGCCTCGTGTTCGGGCGAGGGGTGACCGTCCGACGGGGGGGCACGTTGCCCACCCCGTCGCAGTGAGCCCCCACCGCTAGGGGGCCCCCCGTGTCGGGTCGTGGTCATACCTGAGTGACTACCACGGCCCGGCAACGGGCGAGGAGGACACCGTAGGTTTAGTTGGTAGGCTGGGTCGAGAGAAATTTTACTCCCCGGGAGTCCAACACGACGTCCTTCGGCTGCCCCTGCAGTCGGGGGGTAAGTGCGTAAAAAGCATTCCTACGAAAAAAAAAAAAAAAAAAAACCTAACCTGAACCTAACCTGAACCTAACCTGAACCTAACCTGAACCTAACCTGAACCTAACCTGAACCTAACCTGAACCTAACCTGAACCTAACCTGAACCTAACCTGAACCTAACCTGAACCTAACCTGAACCTAACCTGAACCTAACCTGAACCTAACCTGAACCTAACCTGAACCTAACCTGAACCTAACCTGAACCTAACCTGAACCTATACACAGTTAGGTTTTACAGGCTTAGGTTTTGCATAAATAGATTTTGCAAAGTTAGGTTTGACACAGTTTGGTTTTACGACGTTAGGTTTTTCATATTTAGGTTTTTCATAGTTAGGTTTTTCATAGTTAGGTTTTACACATAGTTAGGTTTTACATAGTTAGGTTTTATGTAGTTAGGTTTTGCATAAGTAGGTTTTACATAATATATTAATATTTTGCGATTGACTCGCTATGCTTTTACTAAATAAACCACGCAAATGTTTACCAAATTTTCCACTACAATCATCTCAATGCGAGTTTTAACATCGTGATTGTAGTGGAAAATTTGGTAAACATTTGCGTGGACCATAATAGCTCAGATGGGAGAGCGACGGAACGGTATTCCGAGGTCGCGGGTTCAAGTCCCACTTATGGTTATCATTTTTTCCATTATAATTTAGTTTATTTAGGTTTTACATAGTTAGGTTTTGTATAAACAGGTTTTGCAAAGTTAGGTTTGACACAGTTTTGTTTTACGACGTTAGGTTTTTCATATTTAGGTTTTTCATATTTAGGTTTTTCATAGTTAGGTTTTTCATAGTTAGGTTTTACATAGGTTTTGCATAAATAGGTTTTGCAAAGTTAGGTTTTACGCAATCAGGTTTTACATAGTTAGGCTTTGTATAAATAGGTTTTGCAAAGTTAGGTTTGACACAGTTTGGTTTTACGACGTTAGGTTTTTCATATTTAGGTTTTTCATAGTTAGATTTTTCATAGTTAGGTTTGACACAGTTTGGTTTTACGACGTTAGGTTTTTCATACTTAGGTTTGACACAGTTTGGTTTTACAAATAGGTTTTATATAGTTAGGTTTTGCATAATTAGGATTTATATAGTTAGGTTTTTCATAGTTAGGTTTTACATAGTTAGGTTTTGCATAAATAGGTTTTGCAAAGTTAGGTTTGACACAATTAGATTTTACAAATAGGTTTTATATAGTTCGGTTTTGCATGACTAGGTTTTATATAGTTAGGTTTTGTATAAACAGGTTTTGCAAAGTTAGGTTTGACACTGTTTGGTTTTACGACGTTAGGTTTTTCATATTTAGGTTTTTCATAGTTAGGTTTTTCATAGTTAGGTTTTACATAGTTAGGTTTTGCATAAATAGGTTTTGCAAAGTTAGGTTTTACGCAATTAGGTTTTACATAGTTAGGCTTTGTATAAATAGGTTTTGCAAAGTTAGGTTTGACACAGTTTGGTTTTACGACGTTAGGTTTTTCATATTTAGGTTTTTCATAGTTAGGTTTTTCATAGTTAGGTTTGACACAGTTTGGTTTTACGACGTTAGGTTTTTCATACTTAGGTTTGACACAGTTTGGTTTTACGACGTTAGTTTTCCTAACTATGAAAAACCTAAATATGAAACTATTTAGGTTTTTCATAGTTAGGTTTTTCATAGTTAGGTTTTACCAACTGTGTCAAACTTAACTAAGTTTGACACAGTTTGGTTTGAAACATGCAGATTTGTCATTTCCAGGTTTGATAAAGTTTCGTTTGACAAATTTTGAATAGCTGACAGAGTTAGGTTCGACATGGTGGGTTTTTTAATATAAGGTTTGATTTAATTAGGTTTAACAAAGTGGGGTTCTACAAAGTTTGGTTCGAGAATATTAGCTTTTACAAGGTTTGTTTTAAAATATGTCACGTATTTCCAATAGAAATTGACTAAAATAACAAAAGGTGAAGGTTTTTTTACAAATTCTCAGAATAAAAATTACGTTTTTTGTGTTTCTTCGCTTCATTGAGATTTTTGAATTGTTTTATTATACATCAATCGATCAGGCTTTGCGAGACCTATTCAACGACATATCATACGCCTAGATCCAACCAGGTTTGAATTGGTCCAACAACTCACTCAGAGCTTTTGGAAACGTTGGAATTTAGAATATTTGCACATTCTCCAGCAGCGCGTTAAGTGGACTGACAAGACTGATCCACCTCATGTTGGTGACCTCGTTCTGGTTAAGGACGCTAACTCACCGCCACTGTGTTGGCGCAGGGGGCGCATTCTCAACCTCGTCTTTGGAGCAGATGGAGTGCCCCGTTTTGCTGAGGTCCGGGTGGACGGTTCAATTTTGAAGAGAGCTGTATCAACCTTGTCGCGACTGCCAGTGAATTAGCGGCCAGGTAGTCCTGGCCGAGGCGGGTAGATGTTATGTACCAAACGATTAACTTATCGTATAAATACGCGGGAGTACGGCCCTTGCGCGGACGCAGTCCGGCCCCGCGCGCGACGCGGCTGTCGAGCGCCCCTCAGTTGAAAAATCGAGTTGAAAGCGAGTTGACGTTCGATTGTGACTAGTTGTCACGTGTTCTCGCAACGGTTTTTAAAAGTTAAAATTGTCACTAGAATTAATTGTTGATAAAACTAATTATCCTTGTTGTGTGAATCGATAATTACAATTGAAAACAAAACCTTGAAATGTCACCGCGAAATGTAACCTTCGCCAAATTGTTGGACATAAATGTGTTATAAAAACTAGTGAATTTTGTGTCTCCATACTTAATACGATTTGTGTGTCTATATTTAATGCTATTTAATGTGAGTTGAACTGTTTGATAACTACAATTGTGATAGTATAATTGCATTAAGACGATTGGTGAAAGTTCACGGCTTAAGTCGCGCCAAATGTGGTCATTTTGAGGACTTAAAGAGTTCGTGTCTGCCTGCCTAAAGTTAAGTATAGTTTGATTAGCATTCTGCGTTATTTTGGCCAATTTATCGTAGTTAGTTAATGAAGCTATAGCTAGGGCTTGACACGGTGAAGACATTGTTGAAGAACAAACAGGGTAAGTTTGTACTATTGTAAATTTGTAACGCTGTGAAACGCAGATTTTAAGTTCGTTCGTGTTGGCCTGAAGAATTAATACGCTTCCACAAACTAACACATTAAAAATCCCAGGTTGAACGCAACAGTGGTAGACTCACCATCGGGTGGTCGACGGCCCGGGCCGCGCTCCTCGACGCGCGGCCGCAGCGGTGTTTCCGCTGCCTCGTACCGGGCCACGTTGGCGTGCAGTGCACCTGCAAGATCGACCGCAGTGCACTGTGCTTCCGGTGCGGGCAGCCGGGCCATAAGGCGGCAGCCTGTACGGCGGTAGAGCCCTCCTGCGCGATCTGCGCGTCGGAGGGCGTCGACTCTGGCCATCGTCTGGGCCATAAAAAGTGCCCAGCGCTGGCCAAAAAGCCGGCCCGAGCGGCGAAAACGACGGGCGGGGGCAAATCTAACCCCCCCGCCGCGTCTTCGGCAGCACCTCAGCCTGGTGCTGCCCCGGAGGCCATGGACACCGCCGCCAATTAAATGGCCAATAGGGTGTCACTACTGCAGGCGAATGTTAATCACTGCGCAGCGGCCCAGGATCTTCTTCTCCAGACCGCTGCGCAGTGGCAAATAAACGTAGCCATAGTCGCCGAACCGTACCGCGTCCTAGCCCGTGACGACTGGGTGGGCGATCGCGACGGTTCGGTGGCTATCGTCGCCTGGCGACGCCGTGCTGCCCCCCGACCCTTTCAGAGGGTGCTGAGGGGCCACGGGTGCGTGCTCGCGTCGCTGGGCGACGTTGCAGTAGTCGGCGTGTACTTCTCGCCCAATAGGACTCTCGCCGAGTTCGAGCGTTTCCTCGTCGAGCTCGGCGACCTAATGGCGGAAGTGCACCCCACCCCTGTGGTGGTCGCCGGAGACTTTAACGCCAAATCCCGGTTGTGGGGATCTCCGGCGACCGACGCTAGGGGTGACACCCTCGAGGAATGGGCGGTGTCCCATGGCCTCGTTCTTTTAAATACGGGGACGGTCCTGACGTGCGTCCGGCACACGGGCGGGTCCATAGTGGACCTGTCGTTTGCGAGCCCCGCCCTCGCCCGCCGTACGAGGCGGTGGAGGGTGGAGGAGGGGGTGGAGACTTTGTCGGACCACCGTTACATACGGTTCGACCTGGTCCCATCCCCCGCGGACGCCCCAGCCGTCGAGTTCGACCGTCCCCTGCCGGGAGAGGGTCCTCGGTGGAGGCTGAACACCTTGGACCCAGAGCTGGCCACCGAGGCGGCCATAGTGGAGCGGTGGATGGCGGGTCCCAATGGGACCCGCGTCGCGAATGTGGAGAGCGGCCTGGACGTGGACGCGAGATGTGAGCGGCTCTCTGGAGCGCTCTCTCGCGTCTGCGACGCGGCGATGATCCGGGCGGGTCCGACCCCTCCGCGCAAGCAGGTGTACTGGTGGAGGCCCCATCTTCAGGGCCTCCGCGCCGAGTGCCAAATGGCTCGGCGCCGGTACACCCGCAGTCGCAGGAGGGCCAACAGAGACCTCGCCCAAGAGGAGGTACTGCTCGCCGCGTACCGGGCCGCGAGAAACGCGTTCACCGCTGCCATCAAGGCCGCCAAAGCCGAGGCTTGGCAGGAGTGGCTCGAGGAGGTGGAGAGAGATCCGTGGGGGCGCCCGTATAAGACGGTGATGGAGAAACTCCGTCCAGCGGCGCCCCCCCTGACGAGAACCCTCGAGCCACTCTTCGTGGAGCAGGTGGTCAGCTCGCTCTTCCCGGCGAGAGGAGAGTGGTCGCCGCCGAGGATGGCGGCGGCGCCACGAATCGAGGGACCGGCTGCGGGCGAGGAAGTGCCGCCCGTGTCCGAGGCCGAGTTAGGGGTTGCGGTCCTCAAACTCAGAGAGAGGAACCGCGCCCCGGGCCCGGACGGCGTCCCTGGGCGGGTCCTCGCCCACGTGATGCCGGTCCTCGAGGGTGAGGTTTTGTCCCTCATGTCGGAGTGCATGGCGTCCGGCAGAGTCCCGCGGCGGTGGAAGTCCGGGAAGCTCGTGCTGCTTCAGAAGCACGGGCGACCCCCCGACTGTCCTTCGGCCTACCGTCCGATCGTCCTTCTTGACGAGGCGTGCAAGACCTTCGAAAGGGTCGTCGCAGCACGCCTCGTCCGACATCTGGAGACGGTGGGCCCGGATCTGAGTGATCTACAGTTCGGGTTCCGCCGCGCGCGGTCGACGATCGACGCCGTGTCCCGACTGAGGGACCGAGTGGAAAGTGCCGTTTCGCAGGGGGGGGTGTTGTTGGCAGTGTCTCTCGACATTGCTAACGCTTTCAACACCCTCCCCTGGGCGACAATTGAGGAGGCCCTGAGGTACCACAAAGTTCCGTGGTACCTCAGGAGGGTCCTGGCGGACTACTTTACGGACCGGGCCATTTTCTACCCGGCCCGGGATCGTGTAGTCCGCCGGGACATGTCGTGCGGTGTTCCACAGGGGTCGGTGCTGGGCCCACTCCTGTGGAACATTGGATTTGACTGGGTCCTGCGCGGTACCAATCTTCGGGGAGTCGGCGTCATATGCTACGCCGACGATACCCTGGTTACCGCGCGGGGCCCAAATTTCAGAGATGCCGGTGTCCTCGCCACGGCGGGCACCGCGCAGATTGTGAGCCGCATCAGGGCCCTCGGGCTAGAAGTGGCCCTCGAGAAGTCCGAGGCCCTATTCTTCCATGGGCCTCGGGCAAGGCCCCCCCGCGACTACAGCATTGTAGTGGGAGGGGCCTCCATCGCCGTCGGCTCCAAGCTGAAATACTTGGGGCTGACGCTGGACAGTCGGTGGAGGTTCGGCGAGCATTTCCGGGCGCTGGCGCCGAAGCTGGTGGCGTGCGCCGGAATGCTCGCCCGGTTGCTCCCGAATTGCGGGGGGGCCGGTAGTGTCGGCCGCCGCCTCTACGACACGGTGGTGCGCTCGAAGGCGCTCTACGGAGCGCCCATCTGGGCGGCTGCGGCTCTCAGCGCCGAGAACTCCACGCTGCTGCGTCGCGCGCAGCGTGTGATGGCGCAGAGGGCCGCACGAGCGTACCACACCGTGTCGCTGGAGGCGGCATGTGTGATTTCCGGGAGCCTCCCCTGGGACCTCGAGGCTGGGGTCCTGGCGGGGGTTCACCGAAGGAGGGCCCTGATGCGGCAAGACGGAGTGGAGCCCGCCCCCGACGAGGTCGCTCGCTGGAGAGGCGAATTCCGCGACGACCTCTTCGGGAGGTGGGCCACAAAATTGGAACAGAGTAGGGTGAGCGCACGGCTTCTCACGGCCGTGCGCCCAGTATTGCGTCAGTGGGTCGAGGCGCCGCACAGGGTGCCGACCTACCATTTGACCCAGCTCCTCACAGGTCACGGCTGCTTTGCCAAGTACCTGTGGGAGCTGGTGGGAGTAGAGTCGGCGCCCGACTGCAAGAGCTGTGCGTCCGGAGCCGTGGACACGGCCGAGCATACGCTGGCCGTGTGCACGGCCTGGTCCGCTCAGCGCGTCAGGCTCACTGACGCAATAGGCGTGAATTTGTCGCTGCCGGCCGTCATCGCCTCGATGGCCGGCAGCAGAGAGTGTTGGGCCGCCGTCGCCTCGTTTGCGTCCGAGGTGATGGCGGCCAAGAGAGAGGCCCTGCGGGAGCGCGAACGCGCGGGCCAAACATTGCCCCCCCGCAGGGCCGCGGGTAGGGGTCGTCGGCGCGCAATAGCCGGCGGCCCCGGCCCGCGAGGAGGCCACGCGCGACGGGTCAGGGGACCTGTCGCGCCCAATGTGGCGGACGACCCCTCGCCTCGTGTTCGGGCGAGGGGTGACCGTCCGACGGGGGGGCACGTTGCCCACCCCGTCGCAGTGAGCCCCCACCGCTAGGGGGCCCCCCGTGTCGGGTCGTGGTCATACCTGAGTGACTACCACGGCCCGGCAACGGGCGAGGAGGACACCGTAGGTTTAGTTGGTAGGCTGGGTCGAGAGAAATTTTACTCCCCGGGAGTCCAACACGACGTCCTTCGGCTGCCCCTGCAGTCGGGGGGTAAGTGCGTAAAAAGCATTCCTACGAAAAAAAAAAAAAAAAAAAACCTAACCTGAACCTAACCTGAACCTAACCTGAACCTAACCTGAACCTAACCTGAACCTAACCTGAACCTAACCTGAACCTAACCTGAACCTAACCTGAACCTAACCTGAACCTAACCTGAACCTAACCTGAACCTAACCTGAACCTAACCTGAACCTAACCTGAACCTAACCTGAACCTAACCTGAACCTAACCTGAACCTAACCTGAACCTATACACAGTTAGGTTTTACAGGCTTAGGTTTTGCATAAATAGATTTTGCAAAGTTAGGTTTGACACAGTTTGGTTTTACGACGTTAGGTTTTTCATATTTAGGTTTTTCATAGTTAGGTTTTTCATAGTTAGGTTTTACACATAGTTAGGTTTTACATAGTTAGGTTTTATGTAGTTAGGTTTTGCATAAGTAGGTTTTACATAATATATTAATATTTTGCGATTGACTCGCTATGCTTTTACTAAATAAACCACGCAAATGTTTACCAAATTTTCCACTACAATCATCTCAATGCGAGTTTTAACATCGTGATTGTAGTGGAAAATTTGGTAAACATTTGCGTGGACCATAATAGCTCAGATGGGAGAGCGACGGAACGGTATTCCGAGGTCGCGGGTTCAAGTCCCACTTATGGTTATCATTTTTTCCATTATAATTTAGTTTATTTAGGTTTTACATAGTTAGGTTTTGTATAAACAGGTTTTGCAAAGTTAGGTTTGACACAGTTTTGTTTTACGACGTTAGGTTTTTCATATTTAGGTTTTTCATATTTAGGTTTTTCATAGTTAGGTTTTTCATAGTTAGGTTTTACATAGGTTTTGCATAAATAGGTTTTGCAAAGTTAGGTTTTACGCAATCAGGTTTTACATAGTTAGGCTTTGTATAAATAGGTTTTGCAAAGTTAGGTTTGACACAGTTTGGTTTTACGACGTTAGGTTTTTCATATTTAGGTTTTTCATAGTTAGATTTTTCATAGTTAGGTTTGACACAGTTTGGTTTTACGACGTTAGGTTTTTCATACTTAGGTTTGACACAGTTTGGTTTTACAAATAGGTTTTATATAGTTAGGTTTTGCATAATTAGGATTTATATAGTTAGGTTTTTCATAGTTAGGTTTTACATAGTTAGGTTTTGCATAAATAGGTTTTGCAAAGTTAGGTTTGACACAATTAGATTTTACAAATAGGTTTTATATAGTTCGGTTTTGCATGACTAGGTTTTATATAGTTAGGTTTTGTATAAACAGGTTTTGCAAAGTTAGGTTTGACACTGTTTGGTTTTACGACGTTAGGTTTTTCATATTTAGGTTTTTCATAGTTAGGTTTTTCATAGTTAGGTTTTACATAGTTAGGTTTTGCATAAATAGGTTTTGCAAAGTTAGGTTTTACGCAATTAGGTTTTACATAGTTAGGCTTTGTATAAATAGGTTTTGCAAAGTTAGGTTTGACACAGTTTGGTTTTACGACGTTAGGTTTTTCATATTTAGGTTTTTCATAGTTAGGTTTTTCATAGTTAGGTTTGACACAGTTTGGTTTTACGACGTTAGGTTTTTCATACTTAGGTTTGACACAGTTTGGTTTTACGACGTTAGTTTTCCTAACTATGAAAAACCTAAATATGAAACTATTTAGGTTTTTCATAGTTAGGTTTTTCATAGTTAGGTTTTACCAACTGTGTCAAACTTAACTAAGTTTGACACAGTTTGGTTTGAAACATGCAGATTTGTCATTTCCAGGTTTGATAAAGTTTCGTTTGACAAATTTTGAATAGCTGACAGAGTTAGGTTCGACATGGTGGGTTTTTTAATATAAGGTTTGATTTAATTAGGTTTAACAAAGTGGGGTTCTACAAAGTTAGGTTCGAGAATATTAGCTTTTACAAGGTTTGTTTTAAAATATGTCACGTATTTCCAATTTGCCCCGGGCCCGGACGGCGTCCCTGGGCGGGTCCTCGCCCACGTGATGCCGGTCCTCGAGGGTGAGGTTTTGTCCCTCATGTCGGAGTGCATGGCGTCCGGCAGAGTCCCGCGGCGGTGGAAGTCCGGGAAGCTCGTGCTGCTTCAGAAGCACGGGCGACCCCCCGACTGTCCTTCGGCCTACCGTCCGATCGTCCTTCTTGACGAGGCGTGCAAGACCTTCGAAAGGGTCGTCGCAGCACGCCTCGTCCGACATCTGGAGACGGTGGGCCCGGATCTGAGTGATCTACAGTTCGGGTTCCGCCGCGCGCGGTCGACGATCGACGCCGTGTCCCGACTGAGGGACCGAGTGGAAAGTGCCGTTTCGCAGGGGGGGGTGTTGTTGGCAGTGTCTCTCGACATTGCTAACGCTTTCAACACCCTCCCCTGGGCGACAATTGAGGAGGCCCTGAGGTACCACAAAGTTCCGTGGTACCTCAGGAGGGTCCTGGCGGACTACTTTACGGACCGGGCCATTTTCTACCCGGCCCGGGATCGTGTAGTCCGCCGGGACATGTCGTGCGGTGTTCCACAGGGGTCGGTGCTGGGCCCACTCCTGTGGAACATTGGATTTGACTGGGTCCTGCGCGGTACCAATCTTCGGGGAGTCGGCGTCATATGCTACGCCGACGATACCCTGGTTACCGCGCGGGGCCCAAATTTCAGAGATGCCGGTGTCCTCGCCACGGCGGGCACCGCGCAGATTGTGAGCCGCATCAGGGCCCTCGGGCTAGAAGTGGCCCTCGAGAAGTCCGAGGCCCTATTCTTCCATGGGCCTCGGGCAAGGCCCCCCCGCGACTACAGCATTGTAGTGGGAGGGGCCTCCATCGCCGTCGGCTCCAAGCTGAAATACTTGGGGCTGACGCTGGACAGTCGGTGGAGGTTCGGCGAGCATTTCCGGGCGCTGGCGCCGAAGCTGGTGGCGTGCGCCGGAATGCTCGCCCGGTTGCTCCCGAATTGCGGGGGGGCCGGTAGTGTCGGCCGCCGCCTCTACGACACGGTGGTGCGCTCGAAGGCGCTCTACGGAGCGCCCATCTGGGCGGCTGCGGCTCTCAGCGCCGAGAACTCCACGCTGCTGCGTCGCGCGCAGCGTGTGATGGCGCAGAGGGCCGCACGAGCGTACCACACCGTGTCGCTGGAGGCGGCATGTGTGATTTCCGGGAGCCTCCCCTGGGACCTCGAGGCTGGGGTCCTGGCGGGGGTTCACCGAAGGAGGGCCCTGATGCGGCAAGACGGAGTGGAGCCCGCCCCCGACGAGGTCGCTCGCTGGAGAGGCGAATTCCGCGACGACCTCTTCGGGAGGTGGGCCACAAAATTGGAACAGAGTAGGGTGAGCGCACGGCTTCTCACGGCCGTGCGCCCAGTATTGCGTCAGTGGGTCGAGGCGCCGCACAGGGTGCCGACCTACCATTTGACCCAGCTCCTCACAGGTCACGGCTGCTTTGCCAAGTACCTGTGGGAGCTGGTGGGAGTAGAGTCGGCGCCCGACTGCAAGAGCTGTGCGTCCGGAGCCGTGGACACGGCCGAGCATACGCTGGCCGTGTGCACGGCCTGGTCCGCTCAGCGCGTCAGGCTCACTGACGCAATAGGCGTGAATTTGTCGCTGCCGGCCGTCATCGCCTCGATGGCCGGCAGCAGAGAGTGTTGGGCCGCCGTCGCCTCGTTTGCGTCCGAGGTGATGGCGGCCAAGAGAGAGGCCCTGCGGGAGCGCGAACGCGCGGGCCAAACATTGCCCCCCCGCAGGGCCGCGGGTAGGGGTCGTCGGCGCGCAATAGCCGGCGGCCCCGGCCCGCGAGGAGGCCACGCGCGACGGGTCAGGGGACCTGTCGCGCCCAATGTGGCGGACGACCCCTCGCCTCGTGTTCGGGCGAGGGGTGACCGTCCGACGGGGGGGCACGTTGCCCACCCCGTCGCAGTGAGCCCCCACCGCTAGGGGGCCCCCCGTGTCGGGTCGTGGTCATACCTGAGTGACTACCACGGCCCGGCAACGGGCGAGGAGGACACCGTAGGTTTAGTTGGTAGGCTGGGTCGAGAGAAATTTTACTCCCCGGGAGTCCAACACGACGTCCTTCGGCTGCCCCTGCAGTCGGGGGGTAAGTGCGTAAAAAGCATTCCTACGAAAAAAAAAAAAAAAAAAAACCTAACCTGAACCTAACCTGAACCTAACCTGAACCTAACCTGAACCTAACCTGAACCTAACCTGAACCTAACCTGAACCTAACCTGAACCTAACCTGAACCTAACCTGAACCTAACCTGAACCTAACCTGAACCTAACCTGAACCTAACCTGAACCTAACCTGAACCTAACCTGAACCTAACCTGAACCTAACCTGAACCTAACCTGAACCTATACACAGTTAGGTTTTACAGGCTTAGGTTTTGCATAAATAGATTTTGCAAAGTTAGGTTTGACACAGTTTGGTTTTACGACGTTAGGTTTTTCATATTTAGGTTTTTCATAGTTAGGTTTTTCATAGTTAGGTTTTACACATAGTTAGGTTTTACATAGTTAGGTTTTATGTAGTTAGGTTTTGCATAAGTAGGTTTTACATAATATATTAATATTTTGCGATTGACTCGCTATGCTTTTACTAAATAAACCACGCAAATGTTTACCAAATTTTCCACTACAATCATCTCAATGCGAGTTTTAACATCGTGATTGTAGTGGAAAATTTGGTAAACATTTGCGTGGACCATAATAGCTCAGATGGGAGAGCGACGGAACGGTATTCCGAGGTCGCGGGTTCAAGTCCCACTTATGGTTATCATTTTTTCCATTATAATTTAGTTTATTTAGGTTTTACATAGTTAGGTTTTGTATAAACAGGTTTTGCAAAGTTAGGTTTGACACAGTTTTGTTTTACGACGTTAGGTTTTTCATATTTAGGTTTTTCATATTTAGGTTTTTCATAGTTAGGTTTTTCATAGTTAGGTTTTACATAGGTTTTGCATAAATAGGTTTTGCAAAGTTAGGTTTTACGCAATCAGGTTTTACATAGTTAGGCTTTGTATAAATAGGTTTTGCAAAGTTAGGTTTGACACAGTTTGGTTTTACGACGTTAGGTTTTTCATATTTAGGTTTTTCATAGTTAGATTTTTCATAGTTAGGTTTGACACAGTTTGGTTTTACGACGTTAGGTTTTTCATACTTAGGTTTGACACAGTTTGGTTTTACAAATAGGTTTTATATAGTTAGGTTTTGCATAATTAGGATTTATATAGTTAGGTTTTTCATAGTTAGGTTTTACATAGTTAGGTTTTGCATAAATAGGTTTTGCAAAGTTAGGTTTGACACAATTAGATTTTACAAATAGGTTTTATATAGTTCGGTTTTGCATGACTAGGTTTTATATAGTTAGGTTTTGTATAAACAGGTTTTGCAAAGTTAGGTTTGACACTGTTTGGTTTTACGACGTTAGGTTTTTCATATTTAGGTTTTTCATAGTTAGGTTTTTCATAGTTAGGTTTTACATAGTTAGGTTTTGCATAAATAGGTTTTGCAAAGTTAGGTTTTACGCAATTAGGTTTTACATAGTTAGGCTTTGTATAAATAGGTTTTGCAAAGTTAGGTTTGACACAGTTTGGTTTTACGACGTTAGGTTTTTCATATTTAGGTTTTTCATAGTTAGGTTTTTCATAGTTAGGTTTGACACAGTTTGGTTTTACGACGTTAGGTTTTTCATACTTAGGTTTGACACAGTTTGGTTTTACGACGTTAGTTTTCCTAACTATGAAAAACCTAAATATGAAACTATTTAGGTTTTTCATAGTTAGGTTTTTCATAGTTAGGTTTTACCAACTGTGTCAAACTTAACTAAGTTTGACACAGTTTGGTTTGAAACATGCAGATTTGTCATTTCCAGGTTTGATAAAGTTTCGTTTGACAAATTTTGAATAGCTGACAGAGTTAGGTTCGACATGGTGGGTTTTTTAATATAAGGTTTGATTTAATTAGGTTTAACAAAGTGGGGTTCTACAAAGTTAGGTTCGAGAATATTAGCTTTTACAAGGTTTGTTTTAAAATATGTCACGTATTTCCAATAGAAATTGACTAAAATAACAAAAGGTGAAGGTTTTTTTACAAATTCTCAGAATAAAAATTACGTTTTTTGTGTTTCTTCGCTTCATTGAGATTTTTGAATTGTTTTATTATACATCAATCGATCAGGCTTTGCGAGACCTATTCAACGACATATCATACGCCTAGATCCAACCGGTGGTTTGGCCATAAAACGGGTTAAAAGTTGACGCTGAAGTTGACGTTGAAGCCACGACCGGCGAAGTCTGCTGCGCCTGCTGCTCCGGCGCAGCAGCAGAAGAAGAAGGGGAAGCGCGCCCGAAAGCTGCGCGCCCCCAAAACTGCCGCGGTGGTGGTCACACTGCCGCCGGACACCTCGCGGACCTACGCGGAGGTGATGGCCAAGGCCGAGAGCGCCATCCAGCTCTCCGCCTTGGGCATCGATGGCGTAAGGTTCCGCACGGCCCGTACCGGGGGCCGTGTGATGGAGGTCTCCGGTGCGGAGAGGACTAAAAAGGCCGATGAGCTCGCGGCAAAAATGCGCGAGGTCATCGGCGACGTCGCTCGGGTGTCCAGACCGGAGCAGTGCGCTGAAATGCGCATTACCGGTCTGGGCGACGCGGTCACGACCGAATCAGTGGCCGCGGCCGTCGCCAATGCGGGGGGCTGCCGCCCCGATCTCGTAAAGGTGGGCAACATCACCCGCCCACCTGGCCGCCCAGGGACCGTCTGGGTGAAGTGCCCTGTCCCGGCGGCCAAAAAGATCACCGATGGTGGTAGACTCACCATCGGGTGGTCGACGGCCCGGGCCGCGCTCCTCGACGCGCGGCCGCAGCGGTGTTTCCGCTGCCTCGTACCGGGCCACGTTGGCGTGCAGTGCACCTGCAAGATCGACCGCAGTGCACTGTGCTTCCGGTGCGGGCAGCCGGGCCATAAGGCGGCAGCCTGTACGGCGGTAGAGCCCTCCTGCGCGATCTGCGCGTCGGAGGGCGTCGACTCTGGCCATCGTCTGGGCCATAAAAAGTGCCCAGCGCTGGCCAAAAAGCCGGCCCGAGCGGCGAAAACGACGGGCGGGGGCAAATCTAACCCCCCCGCCGCGTCTTCGGCAGCACCTCAGCCTGGTGCTGCCCCGGAGGCCATGGACACCGCCGCCAATTAAATGGCCAATAGGGTGTCACTACTGCAGGCGAATGTTAATCACTGCGCAGCGGCCCAGGATCTTCTTCTCCAGACCGCTGCGCAGTGGCAAATAAACGTAGCCATAGTCGCCGAACCGTACCGCGTCCTAGCCCGTGACGACTGGGTGGGCAATCGCGACGGTTCGGTGGCTATCGTCGCCTGGCGACGCCGTGCTGCCCCCCGACCCTTTCAGAGGGTGCTGAGGGGCCACGGGTGCGTGCTCGCGTCGCTGGGCGACGTTGCAGTAGTCGGCGTGTACTTCTCGCCCAATAGGACTCTCGCCGAGTTCGAGCGTTTCCTCGTCGAGCTCGGCGACCTAATGGCGGAAGTGCACCCCACCCCTGTGGTGGTCGCCGGAGACTTTAACGCCAAATCCCGGTTGTGGGGATCTCCGGCGACCGACGCTAGGGGTGACACCCTCGAGGAATGGGCGGTGTCCCATGGCCTCGTTCTTTTAAATACGGGGACGGTCCTGACGTGCGTCCGGCACACGGGCGGGTCCATAGTGGACCTGTCGTTTGCGAGCCCCGCCCTCGCCCGCCGTACGAGGCGGTGGAGGGTGGAGGAGGGGGTGGAGACTTTGTCGGACCACCGTTACATACGGTTCGACCTGGTCCCATCCCCCGCGGACGCCCCAGCCGTCGAGTTCGACCGTCCCCTGCCGGGAGAGGGTCCTCGGTGGAGGCTGAACACCTTGGACCCAGAGCTGGCCACCGAGGCGGCCATAGTGGAGCGGTGGATGGCGGGTCCCAATGGGACCCGCGTCGCGAATGTGGAGAGCGGCCTGGACGTGGACGCGAGATGTGAGCGGCTCTCTGGAGCGCTCTCTCGCGTCTGCGACGCGGCGATGATCCGGGCGGGTCCGACCCCTCCGCGCAAGCAGGTGTACTGGTGGAGGCCCCATCTTCAGGGCCTCCGCGCCGAGTGCCAAATGGCTCGGCGCCGGTACACCCGCAGTCGCAGGAGGGCCAACAGAGACCTCGCCCAAGAGGAGGTACTGCTCGCCGCGTACCGGGCCGCGAGAAACGCGTTCACCGCTGCCATCAAGGCCGCCAAAGCCGAGGCTTGGCAGGAGTGGCTCGAGGAGGTGGAGAGAGATCCGTGGGGGCGCCCGTATAAGACGGTGATGGAGAAACTCCGTCCAGCGGCGCCCCCCCTGACGAGAACCCTCGAGCCACTCTTCGTGGAGCAGGTGGTCAGCTCGCTCTTCCCGGCGAGAGGAGAGTGGTCGCCGCCGAGGATGGCGGCGGCGCCACGAATCGAGGGACCGGCTGCGGGCGAGGAAGTGCCGCCCGTGTCCGAGGCCGAGTTAGGGGTTGCGGTCCTCAAACTCAGAGAGAGGAACCGCGCCCCGGGCCCGGACGGCGTCCCTGGGCGGGTCCTCGCCCACGTGATGCCGGTCCTCGAGGGTGAGGTTTTGTCCCTCATGTCGGAGTGCATGGCGTCCGGCAGAGTCCCGCGGCGGTGGAAGTCCGGGAAGCTCGTGCTGCTTCAGAAGCACGGGCGACCCCCCGACTGTCCTTCGGCCTACCGTCCGATCGTCCTTCTTGACGAGGCGTGCAAGACCTTCGAAAGGGTCGTCGCAGCACGCCTCGTCCGACATCTGGAGACGGTGGGCCCGGATCTGAGTGATCTACAGTTCGGGTTCCGCCGCGCGCGGTCGACGATCGACGCCGTGTCCCGACTGAGGGACCGAGTGGAAAGTGCCGTTTCGCAGGGGGGGGTGTTGTTGGCAGTGTCTCTCGACATTGCTAACGCTTTCAACACCCTCCCCTGGGCGACAATTGAGGAGGCCCTGAGGTACCACAAAGTTCCGTGGTACCTCAGGAGGGTCCTGGCGGACTACTTTACGGACCGGGCCATTTTCTACCCGGCCCGGGATCGTGTAGTCCGCCGGGACATGTCGTGCGGTGTTCCACAGGGGTCGGTGCTGGGCCCACTCCTGTGGAACATTGGATTTGACTGGGTCCTGCGCGGTACCAATCTTCGGGGAGTCGGCGTCATATGCTACGCCGACGATACCCTGGTTACCGCGCGGGGCCCAAATTTCAGAGATGCCGGTGTCCTCGCCACGGCGGGCACCGCGCAGATTGTGAGCCGCATCAGGGCCCTCGGGCTAGAAGTGGCCCTCGAGAAGTCCGAGGCCCTATTCTTCCATGGGCCTCGGGCAAGGCCCCCCCGCGACTACAGCATTGTAGTGGGAGGGGCCTCCATCGCCGTCGGCTCCAAGCTGAAATACTTGGGGCTGACGCTGGACAGTCGGTGGAGGTTCGGCGAGCATTTCCGGGCGCTGGCGCCGAAGCTGGTGGCGTGCGCCGGAATGCTCGCCCGGTTGCTCCCGAATTGCGGGGGGGCCGGTAGTGTCGGCCGCCGCCTCTACGACACGGTGGTGCGCTCGAAGGCGCTCTACGGAGCGCCCATCTGGGCGGCTGCGGCTCTCAGCGCCGAGAACTCCACGCTGCTGCGTCGCGCGCAGCGTGTGATGGCGCAGAGGGCCGCACGAGCGTACCACACCGTGTCGCTGGAGGCGGCATGTGTGATTTCCGGGAGCCTCCCCTGGGACCTCGAGGCTGGGGTCCTGGCGGGGGTTCACCGAAGGAGGGCCCTGATGCGGCAAGACGGAGTGGAGCCCGCCCCCGACGAGGTCGCTCGCTGGAGAGGCGAATTCCGCGACGACCTCTTCGGGAGGTGGGCCACAAAATTGGAACAGAGTAGGGTGAGCGCACGGCTTCTCACGGCCGTGCGCCCAGTATTGCGTCAGTGGGTCGAGGCGCCGCACAGGGTGCCGACCTACCATTTGACCCAGCTCCTCACAGGTCACGGCTGCTTTGCCAAGTACCTGTGGGAGCTGGTGGGAGTAGAGTCGGCGCCCGACTGCAAGAGCTGTGCGTCCGGAGCCGTGGACACGGCCGAGCATACGCTGGCCGTGTGCACGGCCTGGTCCGCTCAGCGCGTCAGGCTCACTGACGCAATAGGCGTGAATTTGTCGCTGCCGGCCGTCATCGCCTCGATGGCCGGCAGCAGAGAGTGTTGGGCCGCCGTCGCCTCGTTTGCGTCCGAGGTGATGGCGGCCAAGAGAGAGGCCCTGCGGGAGCGCGAACGCGCGGGCCAAACATTGCCCCCCCGCAGGGCCGCGGGTAGGGGTCGTCGGCGCGCAATAGCCGGCGGCCCCGGCCCGCGAGGAGGCCACGCGCGACGGGTCAGGGGACCTGTCGCGCCCAATGTGGCGGACGACCCCTCGCCTCGTGTTCGGGCGAGGGGTGACCGTCCGACGGGGGGGCACGTTGCCCACCCCGTCGCAGTGAGCCCCCACCGCTAGGGGGCCCCCCGTGTCGGGTCGTGGTCATACCTGAGTGACTACCACGGCCCGGCAACGGGCGAGGAGGACACCGTAGGTTTAGTTGGTAGGCTGGGTCGAGAGAAATTTTACTCCCCGGGAGTCCAACACGACGTCCTTCGGCTGCCCCTGCAGTCGGGGGGTAAGTGCGTAAAAAGCATTCCTACGAAAAAAAAAAAAAAAAAAAACCTAACCTGAACCTAACCTGAACCTAACCTGAACCTAACCTGAACCTAACCTGAACCTAACCTGAACCTAACCTGAACCTAACCTGAACCTAACCTGAACCTAACCTGAACCTAACCTGAACCTAACCTGAACCTAACCTGAACCTAACCTGAACCTAACCTGAACCTATACACAGTTAGGTTTTACAGGCTTAGGTTTTGCATAAATAGATTTTGCAAAGTTAGGTTTGACACAGTTTGGTTTTACGACGTTAGGTTTTTCATATTTAGGTTTTTCATAGTTAGGTTTTTCATAGTTAGGTTTTACACATAGTTAGGTTTTACATAGTTAGGTTTTATGTAGTTAGGTTTTGCATAAGTAGGTTTTACATAATATATTAATATTTTGCGATTGACTCGCTATGCTTTTACTAAATAAACCACGCAAATGTTTACCAAATTTTCCACTACAATCATCTCAATGCGAGTTTTAACATCGTGATTGTAGTGGAAAATTTGGTAAACATTTGCGTGGACCATAATAGCTCAGATGGGAGAGCGACGGAACGGTATTCCGAGGTCGCGGGTTCAAGTCCCACTTATGGTTATCATTTTTTCCATTATAATTTAGTTTATTTAGGTTTTACATAGTTAGGTTTTGTATAAACAGGTTTTGCAAAGTTAGGTTTGACACAGTTTTGTTTTACGACGTTAGGTTTTTCATATTTAGGTTTTTCATATTTAGGTTTTTCATAGTTAGGTTTTTCATAGTTAGGTTTTACATAGGTTTTGCATAAATAGGTTTTGCAAAGTTAGGTTTTACGCAATCAGGTTTTACATAGTTAGGCTTTGTATAAATAGGTTTTGCAAAGTTAGGTTTGACACAGTTTGGTTTTACGACGTTAGGTTTTTCATATTTAGGTTTTTCATAGTTAGATTTTTCATAGTTAGGTTTGACACAGTTTGGTTTTACGACGTTAGGTTTTTCATACTTAGGTTTGACACAGTTTGGTTTTACAAATAGGTTTTATATAGTTAGGTTTTGCATAATTAGGATTTATATAGTTAGGTTTTTCATAGTTAGGTTTTACATAGTTAGGTTTTGCATAAATAGGTTTTGCAAAGTTAGGTTTGACACAATTAGATTTTACAAATAGGTTTTATATAGTTCGGTTTTGCATGACTAGGTTTTATATAGTTAGGTTTTGTATAAACAGGTTTTGCAAAGTTAGGTTTGACACTGTTTGGTTTTACGACGTTAGGTTTTTCATATTTAGGTTTTTCATAGTTAGGTTTTTCATAGTTAGGTTTTACATAGTTAGGTTTTGCATAAATAGGTTTTGCAAAGTTAGGTTTTACGCAATTAGGTTTTACATAGTTAGGCTTTGTATAAATAGGTTTTGCAAAGTTAGGTTTGACACAGTTTGGTTTTACGACGTTAGGTTTTTCATATTTAGGTTTTTCATAGTTAGGTTTTTCATAGTTAGGTTTGACACAGTTTGGTTTTACGACGTTAGGTTTTTCATACTTAGGTTTGACACAGTTTGGTTTTACGACGTTAGTTTTCCTAACTATGAAAAACCTAAATATGAAACTATTTAGGTTTTTCATAGTTAGGTTTTTCATAGTTAGGTTTTACCAACTGTGTCAAACTTAACTAAGTTTGACACAGTTTGGTTTGAAACATGCAGATTTGTCATTTCCAGGTTTGATAAAGTTTCGTTTGACAAATTTTGAATAGCTGACAGAGTTAGGTTCGACATGGTGGGTTTTTTAATATAAGGTTTGATTTAATTAGGTTTAACAAAGTGGGGTTCTACAAAGTTAGGTTCGAGAATATTAGCTTTTACAAGGTTTGTTTTAAAATATGTCACGTATTTCCAATAGAAATTGACTAAAATAACAAAAGGTGAAGGTTTTTTTACAAATTCTCAGAATAAAAATTACGTTTTTTGTGTTTCTTCGCTTCATTGAGATTTTTGAATTGTTTTATTATACATCAATCGATCAGGCTTTGCGAGACCTATTCAACGACATATCATACGCCTAGATCCAACCGGTGGTTTGGCCATAAAACGGGTTAAAAGTTGACGCTGAAGTTGACGTTGAAGCCACGACCGGCGAAGTCTGCTGCGCCTGCTGCTCCGGCGCAGCAGCAGAAGAAGAAGGGGAAGCGCGCCCGAAAGCTGCGCGCCCCCAAAACTGCCGCGGTGGTGGTCACACTGCCGCCGGACACCTCGCGGACCTACGCGGAGGTGATGGCCAAGGCCGAGAGCGCCATCCAGCTCTCCGCCTTGGGCATCGATGGCGTAAGGTTCCGCACGGCCCGTACCGGGGGCCGTGTGATGGAGGTCTCCGGTGCGGAGAGGACTAAAAAGGCCGATGAGCTCGCGGCAAAAATGCGCGAGGTCATCGGCGACGTCGCTCGGGTGTCCAGACCGGAGCAGTG
This sequence comes from Orgyia antiqua, assembly GCA_916999025.1. NCBI lineage: Eukaryota > Metazoa > Arthropoda > Insecta > Lepidoptera > Erebidae > Orgyia > Orgyia antiqua. Next base: position 33,189 of record CAKASR010000003.1, read on the forward strand.
CGCTGAAATGCGCATTACCGGTCTGGGCGACGCGGTCACGACCGAATCAGTGGCCGCGGCCGTCGCCAATGCGGGGGGCTGCCGCCCCGATCTCGTAAAGGTGGGCAACATCACCCGCCCACCTGGCCGCCCAGGGACCGTCTGGGTGAAGTGCCCTGTCCCGGCGGCCAAAAAGATCACCGATGGTGGTAGACTCACCATCGGGTGGTCGACGGCCCGGGCCGCGCTCCTCGACGCGCGGCCGCAGCGGTGTTTCCGCTGCCTCGTACCGGGCCACGTTGGCGTGCAGTGCACCTGCAAGATCGACCGCAGTGCACTGTGCTTCCGGTGCGGGCAGCCGGGCCATAAGGCGGCAGCCTGTACGGCGGTAGAGCCCTCCTGCGCGATCTGCGCGTCGGAGGGCGTCGACTCTGGCCATCGTCTGGGCCATAAAAAGTGCCCAGCGCTGGCCAAAAAGCCGGCCCGAGCGGCGAAAACGACGGGCGGGGGCAAATCTAACCCCCCCGCCGCGTCTTCGGCAGCACCTCAGCCTGGTGCTGCCCCGGAGGCCATGGACACCGCCGCCAATTAAATGGCCAATAGGGTGTCACTACTGCAGGCGAATGTTAATCACTGCGCAGCGGCCCAGGATCTTCTTCTCCAGACCGCTGCGCAGTGGCAAATAAACGTAGCCATAGTCGCCGAACCGTACCGCGTCCTAGCCCGTGACGACTGGGTGGGCGATCGCGACGGTTCGGTGGCTATCGTCGCCTGGCGACGCCGTGCTGCCCCCCGACCCTTTCAGAGGGTGCTGAGGGGCCACGGGTGCGTGCTCGCGTCGCTGGGCGACGTTGCAGTAGTCGGCGTGTACTTCTCGCCCAATAGGACTCTCGCCGAGTTCGAGCGTTTCCTCGTCGAGCTCGGCGACCTAATGGCGGAAGTGCACCCCACCCCTGTGGTGGTCGCCGGAGACTTTAACGCCAAATCCCGGTTGTGGGGATCTCCGGCGACCGACGCTAGGGGTGACACCCTCGAGGAATGGGCGGTGTCCCATGGCCTCGTTCTTTTAAATACGGGGACGGTCCTGACGTGCGTCCGGCACACGGGCGGGTCCATAGTGGACCTGTCGTTTGCGAGCCCCGCCCTCGCCCGCCGTACGAGGCGGTGGAGGGTGGAGGAGGGGGTGGAGACTTTGTCGGACCACCGTTACATACGGTTCGACCTGGTCCCATCCCCCGCGGACGCCCCAGCCGTCGAGTTCGACCGTCCCCTGCCGGGAGAGGGTCCTCGGTGGAGGCTGAACACCTTGGACCCAGAGCTGGCCACCGAGGCGGCCATAGTGGAGCGGTGGATGGCGGGTCCCAATGGGACCCGCGTCGCGAATGTGGAGAGCGGCCTGGACGTGGACGCGAGATGTGAGCGGCTCTCTGGAGCGCTCTCTCGCGTCTGCGACGCGGCGATGATCCGGGCGGGTCCGACCCCTCCGCGCAAGCAGGTGTACTGGTGGAGGCCCCATCTTCAGGGCCTCCGCGCCGAGTGCCAAATGGCTCGGCGCCGGTACACCCGCAGTCGCAGGAGGGCCAACAGAGACCTCGCCCAAGAGGAGGTACTGCTCGCCGCGTACCGGGCCGCGAGAAACGCGTTCACCGCTGCCATCAAGGCCGCCAAAGCCGAGGCTTGGCAGGAGTGGCTCGAGGAGGTGGAGAGAGATCCGTGGGGGCGCCCGTATAAGACGGTGATGGAGAAACTCCGTCCAGCGGCGCCCCCCCTGACGAGAACCCTCGAGCCACTCTTCGTGGAGCAGGTGGTCAGCTCGCTCTTCCCGGCGAGAGGAGAGTGGTCGCCGCCGAGGATGGCGGCGGCGCCACGAATCGAGGGACCGGCTGCGGGCGAGGAAGTGCCGCCCGTGTCCGAGGCCGAGTTAGGGGTTGCGGTCCTCAAACTCAGAGAGAGGAACCGCGCCCCGGGCCCGGACGGCGTCCCTGGGCGGGTCCTCGCCCACGTGATGCCGGTCCTCGAGGGTGAGGTTTTGTCCCTCATGTCGGAGTGCATGGCGTCCGGCAGAGTCCCGCGGCGGTGGAAGTCCGGGAAGCTCGTGCTGCTTCAGAAGCACGGGCGACCCCCCGACTGTCCTTCGGCCTACCGTCCGATCGTCCTTCTTGACGAGGCGTGCAAGACCTTCGAAAGGGTCGTCGCAGCACGCCTCGTCCGACATCTGGAGACGGTGGGCCCGGATCTGAGTGATCTACAGTTCGGGTTCCGCCGCGCGCGGTCGACGATCGACGCCGTGTCCCGACTGAGGGACCGAGTGGAAAGTGCCGTTTCGCAGGGGGGGGTGTTGTTGGCAGTGTCTCTCGACATTGCTAACGCTTTCAACACCCTCCCCTGGGCGACAATTGAGGAGGCCCTGAGGTACCACAAAGTTCCGTGGTACCTCAGGAGGGTCCTGGCGGACTACTTTACGGACCGGGCCATTTTCTACCCGGCCCGGGATCGTGTAGTCCGCCGGGACATGTCGTGCGGTGTTCCACAGGGGTCGGTGCTGGGCCCACTCCTGTGGAACATTGGATTTGACTGGGTCCTGCGCGGTACCAATCTTCGGGGAGTCGGCGTCATATGCTACGCCGACGATACCCTGGTTACCGCGCGGGGCCCAAATTTCAGAGATGCCGGTGTCCTCGCCACGGCGGGCACCGCGCAGATTGTGAGCCGCATCAGGGCCCTCGGGCTAGAAGTGGCCCTCGAGAAGTCCGAGGCCCTATTCTTCCATGGGCCTCGGGCAAGGCCCCCCCGCGACTACAGCATTGTAGTGGGAGGGGCCTCCATCGCCGTCGGCTCCAAGCTGAAATACTTGGGGCTGACGCTGGACAGTCGGTGGAGGTTCGGCGAGCATTTCCGGGCGCTGGCGCCGAAGCTGGTGGCGTGCGCCGGAATGCTCGCCCGGTTGCTCCCGAATTGCGGGGGGGCCGGTAGTGTCGGCCGCCGCCTCTACGACACGGTGGTGCGCTCGAAGGCGCTCTACGGAGCGCCCATCTGGGCGGCTGCGGCTCTCAGCGCCGAGAACTCCACGCTGCTGCGTCGCGCGCAGCGTGTGATGGCGCAGAGGGCCGCACGAGCGTACCACACCGTGTCGCTGGAGGCGGCATGTGTGATTTCCGGGAGCCTCCCCTGGGACCTCGAGGCTGGGGTCCTGGCGGGGGTTCACCGAAGGAGGGCCCTGATGCGGCAAGACGGAGTGGAGCCCGCCCCCGACGAGGTCGCTCGCTGGAGAGGCGAATTCCGCGACGACCTCTTCGGGAGGTGGGCCACAAAATTGGAACAGAGTAGGGTGAGCGCACGGCTTCTCACGGCCGTGCGCCCAGTATTGCGTCAGTGGGTCGAGGCGCCGCACAGGGTGCCGACCTACCATTTGACCCAGCTCCTCACAGGTCACGGCTGCTTTGCCAAGTACCTGTGGGAGCTGGTGGGAGTAGAGTCGGCGCCCGACTGCAAGAGCTGTGCGTCCGGAGCCGTGGACACGGCCGAGCATACGCTGGCCGTGTGCACGGCCTGGTCCGCTCAGCGCGTCAGGCTCACTGACGCAATAGGCGTGAATTTGTCGCTGCCGGCCGTCATCGCCTCGATGGCCGGCAGCAGAGAGTGTTGGGCCGCCGTCGCCTCGTTTGCGTCCGAGGTGATGGCGGCCAAGAGAGAGGCCCTGCGGGAGCGCGAACGCGCGGGCCAAACATTGCCCCCCCGCAGGGCCGCGGGTAGGGGTCGTCGGCGCGCAATAGCCGGCGGCCCCGGCCCGCGAGGAGGCCACGCGCGACGGGTCAGGGGACCTGTCGCGCCCAATGTGGCGGACGACCCCTCGCCTCGTGTTCGGGCGAGGGGTGACCGTCCGACGGGGGGGCACGTTGCCCACCCCGTCGCAGTGAGCCCCCACCGCTAGGGGGCCCCCCGTGTCGGGTCGTGGTCATACCTGAGTGACTACCACGGCCCGGCAACGGGCGAGGAGGACACCGTAGGTTTAGTTGGTAGGCTGGGTCGAGAGAAATTTTACTCCCCGGGAGTCCAACACGACGTCCTTCGGCTGCCCCTGCAGTCGGGGGGTAAGTGCGTAAAAAGCATTCCTACGAAAAAAAAAAAAAAAAAAAACCTAACCTGAACCTAACCTGAACCTAACCTGAACCTAACCTGAACCTAACCTGAACCTAACCTGAACCTAACCTGAACCTAACCTGAACCTAACCTGAACCTAACCTGAACCTAACCTGAACCTAACCTGAACCTAACCTGAACCTAACCTGAACCTAACCTGAACCTATACACAGTTAGGTTTTACAGGCTTAGGTTTTGCATAAATAGATTTTGCAAAGTTAGGTTTGACACAGTTTGGTTTTACGACGTTAGGTTTTTCATATTTAGGTTTTTCATAGTTAGGTTTTTCATAGTTAGGTTTTACACATAGTTAGGTTTTACATAGTTAGGTTTTATGTAGTTAGGTTTTGCATAAGTAGGTTTTACATAATATATTAATATTTTGCGATTGACTCGCTATGCTTTTACTAAATAAACCACGCAAATGTTTACCAAATTTTCCACTACAATCATCTCAATGCGAGTTTTAACATCGTGATTGTAGTGGAAAATTTGGTAAACATTTGCGTGGACCATAATAGCTCAGATGGGAGAGCGACGGAACGGTATTCCGAGGTCGCGGGTTCAAGTCCCACTTATGGTTATCATTTTTTCCATTATAATTTAGTTTATTTAGGTTTTACATAGTTAGGTTTTGTATAAACAGGTTTTGCAAAGTTAGGTTTGACACAGTTTTGTTTTACGACGTTAGGTTTTTCATATTTAGGTTTTTCATATTTAGGTTTTTCATAGTTAGGTTTTTCATAGTTAGGTTTTACATAGGTTTTGCATAAATAGGTTTTGCAAAGTTAGGTTTTACGCAATCAGGTTTTACATAGTTAGGCTTTGTATAAATAGGTTTTGCAAAGTTAGGTTTGACACAGTTTGGTTTTACGACGTTAGGTTTTTCATATTTAGGTTTTTCATAGTTAGATTTTTCATAGTTAGGTTTGACACAGTTTGGTTTTACGACGTTAGGTTTTTCATACTTAGGTTTGACACAGTTTGGTTTTACAAATAGGTTTTATATAGTTAGGTTTTGCATAATTAGGATTTATATAGTTAGGTTTTTCATAGTTAGGTTTTACATAGTTAGGTTTTGCATAAATAGGTTTTGCAAAGTTAGGTTTGACACAATTAGATTTTACAAATAGGTTTTATATAGTTCGGTTTTGCATGACTAGGTTTTATATAGTTAGGTTTTGTATAAACAGGTTTTGCAAAGTTAGGTTTGACACTGTTTGGTTTTACGACGTTAGGTTTTTCATATTTAGGTTTTTCATAGTTAGGTTTTTCATAGTTAGGTTTTACATAGTTAGGTTTTGCATAAATAGGTTTTGCAAAGTTAGGTTTTACGCAATTAGGTTTTACATAGTTAGGCTTTGTATAAATAGGTTTTGCAAAGTTAGGTTTGACACAGTTTGGTTTTACGACGTTAGGTTTTTCATATTTAGGTTTTTCATAGTTAGGTTTTTCATAGTTAGGTTTGACACAGTTTGGTTTTACGACGTTAGGTTTTTCATACTTAGGTTTGACACAGTTTGGTTTTACGACGTTAGTTTTCCTAACTATGAAAAACCTAAATATGAAACTATTTAGGTTTTTCATAGTTAGGTTTTTCATAGTTAGGTTTTACCAACTGTGTCAAACTTAACTAAGTTTGACACAGTTTGGTTTGAAACATGCAGATTTGTCATTTCCAGGTTTGATAAAGTTTCGTTTGACAAATTTTGAATAGCTGACAGAGTTAGGTTCGACATGGTGGGTTTTTTAATATAAGGTTTGATTTAATTAGGTTTAACAAAGTGGGGTTCTACAAAGTTAGGTTCGAGAATATTAGCTTTTACAAGGTTTGTTTTAAAATATGTCACGTATTTCCAATAGAAATTGACTAAAATAACAAAAGGTGAAGGTTTTTTTACAAATTCTCAGAATAAAAATTACGTTTTTTGTGTTTCTTCGCTTCATTGAGATTTTTGAATTGTTTTATTATACATCAATCGATCAGGCTTTGCGAGACCTATTCAACGACATATCATACGCCTAGATCCAACCGGTGGTTTGGCCATAAAACGGGTTAAAAGTTGACGCTGAAGTTGACGTTGAAGCCACGACCGGCGAAGTCTGCTGCGCCTGCTGCTCCGGCGCAGCAGCAGAAGAAGAAGGGGAAGCGCGCCCGAAAGCTGCGCGCCCCCAAAACTGCCGCGGTGGTGGTCACACTGCCGCCGGACACCTCGCGGACCTACGCGGAGGTGATGGCCAAGGCCGAGAGCGCCATCCAGCTCTCCGCCTTGGGCATCGATGGCGTAAGGTTCCGCACGGCCCGTACCGGGGGCCGTGTGATGGAGGTCTCCGGTGCGGAGAGGACTAAAAAGGCCGATGAGCTCGCGGCAAAAATGCGCGAGGTCATCGGCGACGTCGCTCGGGTGTCCAGACCGGAGCAGTGCGCTGAAATGCGCATTACCGGTCTGGGCGACGCGGTCACGACCGAATCAGTGGCCGCGGCCGTCGCCAATGCGGGGGGCTGCCGCCCCGATCTCGTAAAGGTGGGCAACATCACCCGCCCACCTGGCCGCCCAGGGACCGTCTGGGTGAAGTGCCCTGTCCCGGCGGCCAAAAAGATCACCGATGGTGGTAGACTCACCATCGGGTGGTCGACGGCCCGGGCCGCGCTCCTCGACGCGCGGCCGCAGCGGTGTTTCCGCTGCCTCGTACCGGGCCACGTTGGCGTGCAGTGCACCTGCAAGATCGACCGCAGTGCACTGTGCTTCCGGTGCGGGCAGCCGGGCCATAAGGCGGCAGCCTGTACGGCGGTAGAGCCCTCCTGCGCGATCTGCGCGTCGGAGGGCGTCGACTCTGGCCATCGTCTGGGCCATAAAAAGTGCCCAGCGCTGGCCAAAAAGCCGGCCCGAGCGGCGAAAACGACGGGCGGGGGCAAATCTAACCCCCCCGCCGCGTCTTCGGCAGCACCTCAGCCTGGTGCTGCCCCGGAGGCCATGGACACCGCCGCCAATTAAATGGCCAATAGGGTGTCACTACTGCAGGCGAATGTTAATCACTGCGCAGCGGCCCAGGATCTTCTTCTCCAGACCGCTGCGCAGTGGCAAATAAACGTAGCCATAGTCGCCGAACCGTACCGCGTCCTAGCCCGTGACGACTGGGTGGGCGATCGCGACGGTTCGGTGGCTATCGTCGCCTGGCGACGCCGTGCTGCCCCCCGACCCTTTCAGAGGGTGCTGAGGGGCCACGGGTGCGTGCTCGCGTCGCTGGGCGACGTTGCAGTAGTCGGCGTGTACTTCTCGCCCAATAGGACTCTCGCCGAGTTCGAGCGTTTCCTCGTCGAGCTCGGCGACCTAATGGCGGAAGTGCACCCCACCCCTGTGGTGGTCGCCGGAGACTTTAACGCCAAATCCCGGTTGTGGGGATCTCCGGCGACCGACGCTAGGGGTGACACCCTCGAGGAATGGGCGGTGTCCCATGGCCTCGTTCTCTTAAATACGGGGACGGTCCTGACGTGCGTCCGGCACACGGGCGGGTCCATAGTGGACCTGTCGTTTGCGAGCCCCGCCCTCGCCCGCCGTACGAGGCGGTGGAGGGTGGAGGAGGGGGTGGAGACTTTGTCGGACCACCGTTACATACGGTTCGACCTGGTCCCATCCCCCGCGGACGCCCCAGCCGTCGAGTTCGACCGTCCCCTGCCGGGAGAGGGTCCTCGGTGGAGGCTGAACACCTTGGACCCAGAGCTGGCCACCGAGGCGGCCATAGTGGAGCGGTGGATGGCGGGTCCCAATGGGACCCGCGTCGCGAATGTGGAGAGCGGCCTGGACGTGGACGCGAGATGTGAGCGGCTCTCTGGAGCGCTCTCTCGCGTCTGCGACGCGGCGATGATCCGGGCGGGTCCGACCCCTCCGCGCAAGCAGGTGTACTGGTGGAGGCCCCATCTTCAGGGCCTCCGCGCCGAGTGCCAAATGGCTCGGCGCCGGTACACCCGCAGTCGCAGGAGGGCCAACAGAGACCTCGCCCAAGAGGAGGTACTGCTCGCCGCGTACCGGGCCGCGAGAAACGCGTTCACCGCTGCCATCAAGGCCGCCAAAGCCGAGGCTTGGCAGGAGTGGCTCGAGGAGGTGGAGAGAGATCCGTGGGGGCGCCCGTATAAGACGGTGATGGAGAAACTCCGTCCAGCGGCGCCCCCCCTGACGAGAACCCTCGAGCCACTCTTCGTGGAGCAGGTGGTCAGCTCGCTCTTCCCGGCGAGAGGAGAGTGGTCGCCGCCGAGGATGGCGGCGGCGCCACGAATCGAGGGACCGGCTGCGGGCGAGGAAGTGCCGCCCGTGTCCGAGGCCGAGTTAGGGGTTGCGGTCCTCAAACTCAGAGAGAGGAACCGCGCCCCGGGCCCGGACGGCGTCCCTGGGCGGGTCCTCGCCCACGTGATGCCGGTCCTCGAGGGTGAGGTTTTGTCCCTCATGTCGGAGTGCATGGCGTCCGGCAGAGTCCCGCGGCGGTGGAAGTCCGGGAAGCTCGTGCTGCTTCAGAAGCACGGGCGACCCCCCGACTGTCCTTCGGCCTACCGTCCGATCGTCCTTCTTGACGAGGCGTGCAAGACCTTCGAAAGGGTCGTCGCAGCACGCCTCGTCCGACATCTGGAGACGGTGGGCCCGGATCTGAGTGATCTACAGTTCGGGTTCCGCCGCGCGCGGTCGACGATCGACGCCGTGTCCCGACTGAGGGACCGAGTGGAAAGTGCCGTTTCGCAGGGGGGGGTGTTGTTGGCAGTGTCTCTCGACATTGCTAACGCTTTCAACACCCTCCCCTGGGCGACAATTGAGGAGGCCCTGAGGTACCACAAAGTTCCGTGGTACCTCAGGAGGGTCCTGGCGGACTACTTTACGGACCGGGCCATTTTCTACCCGGCCCGGGATCGTGTAGTCCGCCGGGACATGTCGTGCGGTGTTCCACAGGGGTCGGTGCTGGGCCCACTCCTGTGGAACATTGGATTTGACTGGGTCCTGCGCGGTACCAATCTTCGGGGAGTCGGCGTCATATGCTACGCCGACGATACCCTGGTTACCGCGCGGGGCCCAAATTTCAGAGATGCCGGTGTCCTCGCCACGGCGGGCACCGCGCAGATTGTGAGCCGCATCAGGGCCCTCGGGCTAGAAGTGGCCCTCGAGAAGTCCGAGGCCCTATTCTTCCATGGGCCTCGGGCAAGGCCCCCCCGCGACTACAGCATTGTAGTGGGAGGGGCCTCCATCGCCGTCGGCTCCAAGCTGAAATACTTGGGGCTGACGCTGGACAGTCGGTGGAGGTTCGGCGAGCATTTCCGGGCGCTGGCGCCGAAGCTGGTGGCGTGCGCCGGAATGCTCGCCCGGTTGCTCCCGAATTGCGGGGGGGCCGGTAGTGTCGGCCGCCGCCTCTACGACACGGTGGTGCGCTCGAAGGCGCTCTACGGAGCGCCCATCTGGGCGGCTGCGGCTCTCAGCGCCGAGAACTCCACGCTGCTGCGTCGCGCGCAGCGTGTGATGGCGCAGAGGGCCGCACGAGCGTACCACACCGTGTCGCTGGAGGCGGCATGTGTGATTTCCGGGAGCCTCCCCTGGGACCTCGAGGCTGGGGTCCTGGCGGGGGTTCACCGAAGGAGGGCCCTGATGCGGCAAGACGGAGTGGAGCCCGCCCCCGACGAGGTCGCTCGCTGGAGAGGCGAATTCCGCGACGACCTCTTCGGGAGGTGGGCCACAAAATTGGAACAGAGTAGGGTGAGCGCACGGCTTCTCACGGCCGTGCGCCCAGTATTGCGTCAGTGGGTCGAGGCGCCGCACAGGGTGCCGACCTACCATTTGACCCAGCTCCTCACAGGTCACGGCTGCTTTGCCAAGTACCTGTGGGAGCTGGTGGGAGTAGAGTCGGCGCCCGACTGCAAGAGCTGTGCGTCCGGAGCCGTGGACACGGCCGAGCATACGCTGGCCGTGTGCACGGCCTGGTCCGCTCAGCGCGTCAGGCTCACTGACGCAATAGGCGTGAATTTGTCGCTGCCGGCCGTCATCGCCTCGATGGCCGGCAGCAGAGAGTGTTGGGCCGCCGTCGCCTCGTTTGCGTCCGAGGTGATGGCGGCCAAGAGAGAGGCCCTGCGGGAGCGCGAACGCGCGGGCCAAACATTGCCCCCCCGCAGGGCCGCGGGTAGGGGTCGTCGGCGCGCAATAGCCGGCGGCCCCGGCCCGCGAGGAGGCCACGCGCGACGGGTCAGGGGACCTGTCGCGCCCAATGTGGCGGACGACCCCTCGCCTCGTGTTCGGGCGAGGGGTGACCGTCCGACGGGGGGGCACGTTGCCCACCCCGTCGCAGTGAGCCCCCACCGCTAGGGGGCCCCCCGTGTCGGGTCGTGGTCATACCTGAGTGACTACCACGGCCCGGCAACGGGCGAGGAGGACACCGTAGGTTTAGTTGGTAGGCTGGGTCGAGAGAAATTTTACTCCCCGGGAGTCCAACACGACGTCCTTCGGCTGCCCCTGCAGTCGGGGGGTAAGTGCGTAAAAAGCATTCCTACGAAAAAAAAAAAAAAAAAAAACCTAACCTGAACCTAACCTGAACCTAACCTGAACCTAACCTGAACCTAACCTGAACCTAACCTGAACCTAACCTGAACCTAACCTGAACCTAACCTGAACCTAACCTGAACCTAACCTGAACCTAACCTGAACCTAACCTGAACCTAACCTGAACCTAACCTGAACCTAACCTGAACCTAACCTGAACCTAACCTGAACCTAACCTGAACCTATACACAGTTAGGTTTTACAGGCTTAGGTTTTGCATAAATAGATTTTGCAAAGTTAGGTTTGACACAGTTTGGTTTTACGACGTTAGGTTTTTCATATTTAGGTTTTTCATAGTTAGGTTTTTCATAGTTAGGTTTTACACATAGTTAGGTTTTACATAGTTAGGTTTTATGTAGTTAGGTTTTGCATAAGTAGGTTTTACATAATATATTAATATTTTGCGATTGACTCGCTATGCTTTTACTAAATAAACCACGCAAATGTTTACCAAATTTTCCACTACAATCATCTCAATGCGAGTTTTAACATCGTGATTGTAGTGGAAAATTTGGTAAACATTTGCGTGGACCATAATAGCTCAGATGGGAGAGCGACGGAACGGTATTCCGAGGTCGCGGGTTCAAGTCCCACTTATGGTTATCATTTTTTCCATTATAATTTAGTTTATTTAGGTTTTACATAGTTAGGTTTTGTATAAACAGGTTTTGCAAAGTTAGGTTTGACACAGTTTTGTTTTACGACGTTAGGTTTTTCATATTTAGGTTTTTCATATTTAGGTTTTTCATAGTTAGGTTTTTCATAGTTAGGTTTTACATAGGTTTTGCATAAATAGGTTTTGCAAAGTTAGGTTTTACGCAATCAGGTTTTACATAGTTAGGCTTTGTATAAATAGGTTTTGCAAAGTTAGGTTTGACACAGTTTGGTTTTACGACGTTAGGTTTTTCATATTTAGGTTTTTCATAGTTAGATTTTTCATAGTTAGGTTTGACACAGTTTGGTTTTACGACGTTAGGTTTTTCATACTTAGGTTTGACACAGTTTGGTTTTACAAATAGGTTTTATATAGTTAGGTTTTGCATAATTAGGATTTATATAGTTAGGTTTTTCATAGTTAGGTTTTACATAGTTAGGTTTTGCATAAATAGGTTTTGCAAAGTTAGGTTTGACACAATTAGATTTTACAAATAGGTTTTATATAGTTCGGTTTTGCATGACTAGGTTTTATATAGTTAGGTTTTGTATAAACAGGTTTTGCAAAGTTAGGTTTGACACTGTTTGGTTTTACGACGTTAGGTTTTTCATATTTAGGTTTTTCATAGTTAGGTTTTTCATAGTTAGGTTTTACATAGTTAGGTTTTGCATAAATAGGTTTTGCAAAGTTAGGTTTTACGCAATTAGGTTTTACATAGTTAGGCTTTGTATAAATAGGTTTTGCAAAGTTAGGTTTGACACAGTTTGGTTTTACGACGTTAGGTTTTTCATATTTAGGTTTTTCATAGTTAGGTTTTTCATAGTTAGGTTTGACACAGTTTGGTTTTACGACGTTAGGTTTTTCATACTTAGGTTTGACACAGTTTGGTTTTACGACGTTAGTTTTCCTAACTATGAAAAACCTAAATATGAAACTATTTAGGTTTTTCATAGTTAGGTTTTTCATAGTTAGGTTTTACCAACTGTGTCAAACTTAACTAAGTTTGACACAGTTTGGTTTGAAACATGCAGATTTGTCATTTCCAGGTTTGATAAAGTTTCGTTTGACAAATTTTGAATAGCTGACAGAGTTAGGTTCGACATGGTGGGTTTTTTAATATAAGGTTTGATTTAATTAGGTTTAACAAAGTGGGGTTCTACAAAGTTTGGTTCGAGAATATTAGCTTTTACAAGGTTTGTTTTAAAATATGTCACGTATTTCCAATAGAAATTGACTAAAATAACAAAAGGTGAAGGTTTTTTTACAAATTCTCAGAATAAAAATTACGTTTTTTGTGTTTCTTCGCTTCATTGAGATTTTTGAATTGTTTTATTATACATCAATCGATCAGGCTTTGCGAGACCTATTCAACGACATATCATACGCCTAGATCCAACCGGTGGTTTGGCCATAAAACGGGTTAAAAGTTGACGCTGAAGTTGACGTTGAAGCCACGACCGGCGAAGTCTGCTGCGCCTGCTGCTCCGGCGCAGCAGCAGAAGAAGAAGGGGAAGCGCGCCCGAAAGCTGCGCGCCCCCAAAACTGCCGCGGTGGTGGTCACACTGCCGCCGGACACCTCGCGGACCTACGCGGAGGTGATGGCCAAGGCCGAGAGCGCCATCCAGCTCTCCGCCTTGGGCATCGATGGCGTAAGGTTCCGCACGGCCCGTACCGGGGGCCGTGTGATGGAGGTCTCCGGTGCGGAGAGGACTAAAAAGGCCGATGAGCTCGCGGCAAAAATGCGCGAGGTCATCGGCGACGTCGCTCGGGTGTCCAGACCGGAGCAGTGCGCTGAAATGCGCATTACCGGTCTGGGCGACGCGGTCACGACCGAATCAGTGGCCGCGGCCGTCGCCAATGCGGGGGGCTGCCGCCCCGATCTCGTAAAGGTGGGCAACATCACCCGCCCACCTGGCCGCCCAGGGACCGTCTGGGTGAAGTGCCCTGTCCCGGCGGCCAAAAAGATCACCGATGGTGGTAGACTCACCATCGGGTGGTCGACGGCCCGGGCCGCGCTCCTCGACGCGCGGCCGCAGCGGTGTTTCCGCTGCCTCGTACCGGGCCACGTTGGCGTGCAGTGCACCTGCAAGATCGACCGCAGTGCACTGTGCTTCCGGTGCGGGCAGCCGGGCCATAAGGCGGCAGCCTGTACGGCGGTAGAGCCCTCCTGCGCGATCTGCGCGTCGGAGGGCGTCGACTCTGGCCATCGTCTGGGCCATAAAAAGTGCCCAGCGCTGGCCAAAAAGCCGGCCCGAGCGGCGAAAACGACGGGCGGGGGCAAATCTAACCCCCCCGCCGCGTCTTCGGCAGCACCTCAGCCTGGTGCTGCCCCGGAGGCCATGGACACCGCCGCCAATTAAATGGCCAATAGGGTGTCACTACTGCAGGCGAATGTTAATCACTGCGCAGCGGCCCAGGATCTTCTTCTCCAGACCGCTGCGCAGTGGCAAATAAACGTAGCCATAGTCGCCGAACCGTACCGCGTCCTAGCCCGTGACGACTGGGTGGGCGATCGCGACGGTTCGGTGGCTATCGTCGCCTGGCGACGCCGTGCTGCCCCCCGACCCTTTCAGAGGGTGCTGAGGGGCCACGGGTGCGTGCTCGCGTCGCTGGGCGACGTTGCAGTAGTCGGCGTGTACTTCTCGCCCAATAGGACTCTCGCCGAGTTCGAGCGTTTCCTCGTCGAGCTCGGCGACCTAATGGCGGAAGTGCACCCCACCCCTGTGGTGGTCGCCGGAGACTTTAACGCCAAATCCCGGTTGTGGGGATCTCCGGCGACCGACGCTAGGGGTGACACCCTCGAGGAATGGGCGGTGTCCCATGGCCTCGTTCTTTTAAATACGGGGACGGTCCTGACGTGCGTCCGGCACACGGGCGGGTCCATAGTGGACCTGTCGTTTGCGAGCCCCGCCCTCGCCCGCCGTACGAGGCGGTGGAGGGTGGAGGAGGGGGTGGAGACTTTGTCGGACCACCGTTACATACGGTTCGACCTGGTCCCATCCCCCGCGGACGCCCCAGCCGTCGAGTTCGACCGTCCCCTGCCGGGAGAGGGTCCTCGGTGGAGGCTGAACACCTTGGACCCAGAGCTGGCCACCGAGGCGGCCATAGTGGAGCGGTGGATGGCGGGTCCCAATGGGACCCGCGTCGCGAATGTGGAGAGCGGCCTGGACGTGGACGCGAGATGTGAGCGGCTCTCTGGAGCGCTCTCTCGCGTCTGCGACGCGGCGATGATCCGGGCGGGTCCGACCCCTCCGCGCAAGCAGGTGTACTGGTGGAGGCCCCATCTTCAGGGCCTCCGCGCCGAGTGCCAAATGGCTCGGCGCCGGTACACCCGCAGTCGCAGGAGGGCCAACAGAGACCTCGCCCAAGAGGAGGTACTGCTCGCCGCGTACCGGGCCGCGAGAAACGCGTTCACCGCTGCCATCAAGGCCGCCAAAGCCGAGGCTTGGCAGGAGTGGCTCGAGGAGGTGGAGAGAGATCCGTGGGGGCGCCCGTATAAGACGGTGATGGAGAAACTCCGTCCAGCGGCGCCCCCCCTGACGAGAACCCTCGAGCCACTCTTCGTGGAGCAGGTGGTCAGCTCGCTCTTCCCGGCGAGAGGAGAGTGGTCGCCGCCGAGGATGGCGGCGGCGCCACGAATCGAGGGACCGGCTGCGGGCGAGGAAGTGCCGCCCGTGTCCGAGGCCGAGTTAGGGGTTGCGGTCCTCAAACTCAGAGAGAGGAACCGCGCCCCGGGCCCGGACGGCGTCCCTGGGCGGGTCCTCGCCCACGTGATGCCGGTCCTCGAGGGTGAGGTTTTGTCCCTCATGTCGGAGTGCATGGCGTCCGGCAGAGTCCCGCGGCGGTGGAAGTCCGGGAAGCTCGTGCTGCTTCAGAAGCACGGGCGACCCCCCGACTGTCCTTCGGCCTACCGTCCGATCGTCCTTCTTGACGAGGCGTGCAAGACCTTCGAAAGGGTCGTCGCAGCACGCCTCGTCCGACATCTGGAGACGGTGGGCCCGGATCTGAGTGATCTACAGTTCGGGTTCCGCCGCGCGCGGTCGACGATCGACGCCGTGTCCCGACTGAGGGACCGAGTGGAAAGTGCCGTTTCGCAGGGGGGGGTGTTGTTGGCAGTGTCTCTCGACATTGCTAACGCTTTCAACACCCTCCCCTGGGCGACAATTGAGGAGGCCCTGAGGTACCACAAAGTTCCGTGGTACCTCAGGAGGGTCCTGGCGGACTACTTTACGGACCGGGCCATTTTCTACCCGGCCCGGGATCGTGTAGTCCGCCGGGACATGTCGTGCGGTGTTCCACAGGGGTCGGTGCTGGGCCCACTCCTGTGGAACATTGGATTTGACTGGGTCCTGCGCGGTACCAATCTTCGGGGAGTCGGCGTCATATGCTACGCCGACGATACCCTGGTTACCGCGCGGGGCCCAAATTTCAGAGATGCCGGTGTCCTCGCCACGGCGGGCACCGCGCAGATTGTGAGCCGCATCAGGGCCCTCGGGCTAGAAGTGGCCCTCGAGAAGTCCGAGGCCCTATTCTTCCATGGGCCTCGGGCAAGGCCCCCCCGCGACTACAGCATTGTAGTGGGAGGGGCCTCCATCGCCGTCGGCTCCAAGCTGAAATACTTGGGGCTGACGCTGGACAGTCGGTGGAGGTTCGGCGAGCATTTCCGGGCGCTGGCGCCGAAGCTGGTGGCGTGCGCCGGAATGCTCGCCCGGTTGCTCCCGAATTGCGGGGGGGCCGGTAGTGTCGGCCGCCGCCTCTACGACACGGTGGTGCGCTCGAAGGCGCTCTACGGAGCGCCCATCTGGGCGGCTGCGGCTCTCAGCGCCGAGAACTCCACGCTGCTGCGTCGCGCGCAGCGTGTGATGGCGCAGAGGGCCGCACGAGCGTACCACACCGTGTCGCTGGAGGCGGCATGTGTGATTTCCGGGAGCCTCCCCTGGGACCTCGAGGCTGGGGTCCTGGCGGGGGTTCACCGAAGGAGGGCCCTGATGCGGCAAGACGGAGTGGAGCCCGCCCCCGACGAGGTCGCTCGCTGGAGAGGCGAATTCCGCGACGACCTCTTCGGGAGGTGGGCCACAAAATTGGAACAGAGTAGGGTGAGCGCACGGCTTCTCACGGCCGTGCGCCCAGTATTGCGTCAGTGGGTCGAGGCGCCGCACAGGGTGCCGACCTACCATTTGACCCAGCTCCTCACAGGTCACGGCTGCTTTGCCAAGTACCTGTGGGAGCTGGTGGGAGTAGAGTCGGCGCCCGACTGCAAGAGCTGTGCGTCCGGAGCCGTGGACACGGCCGAGCATACGCTGGCCGTGTGCACGGCCTGGTCCGCTCAGCGCGTCAGGCTCACTGACGCAATAGGCGTGAATTTGTCGCTGCCGGCCGTCATCGCCTCGATGGCCGGCAGCAGAGAGTGTTGGGCCGCCGTCGCCTCGTTTGCGTCCGAGGTGATGGCGGCCAAGAGAGAGGCCCTGCGGGAGCGCGAACGCGCGGGCCAAACATTGCCCCCCCGCAGGGCCGCGGGTAGGGGTCGTCGGCGCGCAATAGCCGGCGGCCCCGGCCCGCGAGGAGGCCACGCGCGACGGGTCAGGGGACCTGTCGCGCCCAATGTGGCGGACGACCCCTCGCCTCGTGTTCGGGCGAGGGGTGACCGTCCGACGGGGGGGCACGTTGCCCACCCCGTCGCAGTGAGCCCCCACCGCTAGGGGGCCCCCCGTGTCGGGTCGTGGTCATACCTGAGTGACTACCACGGCCCGGCAACGGGCGAGGAGGACACCGTAGGTTTAGTTGGTAGGCTGGGTCGAGAGAAATTTTACTCCCCGGGAGTCCAACACGACGTCCTTCGGCTGCCCCTGCAGTCGGGGGGTAAGTGCGTAAAAAGCATTCCTACGAAAAAAAAAAAAAAAAAAAACCTAACCTGAACCTAACCTGAACCTAACCTGAACCTAACCTGAACCTAACCTGAACCTAACCTGAACCTAACCTGAACCTAACCTGAACCTAACCTGAACCTAACCTGAACCTAACCTGAACCTAACCTGAACCTAACCTGAACCTAACCTGAACCTAACCTGAACCTAACCTGAACCTAACCTGAACCT
>CAKASR010000004.1:0-7500 GCA_916999025.1 Orgyia antiqua
GTTAGGTTAGGTTAGGTTAGGTTAGGTTAGGTTAGGTTAGGTTAGGTTAGGTTAGGTTAGGTTAGGTTAGGTTAGGTTAGGTTAGGTTTTTTTTTTTTTTTTTTTTTTAAGTCCGGGTGCTTAGACCCGGCCCGCGATTTTCCCCTAAAAGGATCAGGGACCTTGTTAGACTTTTATTTTTGTTAGACTTTAGTTAGTGAAAATGGAGACTAGGTAATACAGCACATTTGTTTTATACATAGTGAACGTGGTTACACTTCCAATGGCGTATTTATGTATACTTTACATAATCATCACAATTCGGCAATCCCATAATACCATACATATACCTATTTTAATAATAATACAGTAAATAATACACACATAGAGTCGGTTATCTTATAATAACATACATATATCTATTCATACTCATACTTAATAATACACATAAATTCGGTTGTCTTATAATCCTATACATATACCTATTATTTATACATAATAAAATGAATACGATATTAATATTAAAACATTTTGTTGTCCGGTTTGGCTCTTTTATCAATAATTCTCATAATTACCATAACAATATATTATATATATATATTTTTTTTTTTTTTTTTTTTTTTTTTTTTTTTTTTTTTTTTTTTTTTTTTTTTTCCCCGACCTTTAAAAATACAATTACATATATACTATGCTAGTTGCATACTTACCTATTTTATTATACATACTTAACAATACATTCATAGTGTGATCTTACAACATAGAGATTTAGAATTTTGAACTTTAAGTATTTCTTAACATTTTTACATACCATGGTAATTCTCATGATTACCGTTAGTCAATTTTAAAAGGAAGAGATTATACAAAAATGTAACAATCCAGCAACGTACAATCGATGTAGTGTATTTCTATATATTGAACACAATGTATAGTTATGCCAAGGTTGTTATACATAATTAATGTTGATCTATCACAGCATTGTAGTTGACTTGGATTAACAGCAATTGTCAGAGGATATACACATACATTTAATTTAAATAAATAATAAAATTTTACACTTGTCGCCGACCATTGAGGCTTGTTTAGGGGGCCGAACACAACTATCGGAACCCTGTTCTGGTGTGGGTTAAAATGCTCCATGTATATGCTAATCATATATTTAGGGCATGTCTTCCCGTATTCTAAGAAGCAGCCCATTAGTAAAGCGGTTGGTGATTGTGGTTTGGTCATCAAACCACTCTCAACCAGACGCGGATTTAGGCGGGTCGTAGGTCCGATAGTGGGAACCTCGACCAACCCCATGCAGGCTCTGGTTAAGAATGGTGACGACTTTGTGTTGTGTAGAGAAAAGTAATACATATAATACATTCCAATAAGTAGTGAGATATAACATATAAATATACAATATACAGAGCAATAGCTAATATATAAATATATACTTAGATAACTATTTAGATATATTCTGGGGAGCCTAGTGTTGTAAAGATAAGAAAGCGCGACGCAATTAGTAATATGCGACGCTGGCTCGCGCCAAGGCGTCCCACTTGGCCCGCACAGGGCACTCCATACTATGCGCCGCGTGCGCCAGATTGGGCATCTTCGCGCCGGTGCAGTTGCGACACGAGGGGCCCTCGCCCGCCTTAAGCCTAGGGCAAGCCACCTGGAGGTGCTCGTCTCCGCAATAATTGCAGAGGTCTGCATTCTCCGGGCACTGCCTGCGACCGTGACCAAAGCCTAGGCACCTCGTGCACTGCACCAGCGGGGACTGATCCTCAACCCGCACGCTTTGGAGGTCGATGTAGACCCTGCCGGCCGATGTGAGTCGTTGCCATAATAGCGGCGTGACCCGGAGGACGACGTGGCACTCTTGAGGGTTCCTCGCCCTCCTCCGGTATCGTACCTCGGCTTCGATCACATCGGCCGTCAGGTCCTCCACAATGTGTTTATTTTGTTCCCTCAGAGCTGTCTTAATGTCGTCATCTGTGTTGTATTTCAGGAGGTTTTTTAGTATGATGAGTGGTTTCTTGTTGGAGGCCTCCTCGATAATTAGGTCTTGGTTTTTATGAAGACACGCTTCGGCCCTCGACAGTTCTTCTTTGCTTCCGCAGCTGAGGATGATTCTGCCGTCGCGTATCTTCCGGAGTCTCTCCACTTTGAGGCCGCTGTTCCTGGCGTCAAGCGAGGCCCTCACCCTCTCGATCACCTCATCGCTGGTGTCCATGCCACCCGCAGACGATATGATCAAGGAGAAGCGAGGACCTACAGGCACACCGGGAGGCAGCGGGGGAGGTCGCGCAGATGCGGGTATAGGATTGACGGGGCCGGATCGTACGGCCTCAGCATAAGTGGGGACAGCGTCCCTCACTGCAGCGAGTGTCCCCTCAAGCTCTCGCCCCATTTCCTGCCACCTCTGCACGGTCTCCTCCACCATCTTATTGCTTTCTCGAGCCCCGGAAGCCTGATCACGAACGATCTCAGACCAGTGTTTCATCGTCTCCTTTACTTCTTTGTGTAAGTCTTGGTCCCTTTCAGTAGTAAGGTCAACAAGGTTTGCCTGTTGTTTCTTCAAGGCTGCCGCATGATCCGCCATTGCCTTGGTGTTATTGGCTAAAGACGTTTGCAGCTCTGTGACCATCTCTGCAATCTTATGTCTATGCTCTACTATAGCTTTCTTTATTTCTTCCCCCAGTCTAGCTGTTTCCTGGAGGCCATCCCCATCAGGGATTATTGGCATGTTTTCTAGAGCCCCTTTCAAGTATTTCCCTATGCCGCTACTTTCCTTTGTTACCTCTATGTTTTCCTGCAACATTTCCCTCAGACTCTCCATCGCCCTAATGTCGTTCTGCGGCGGATCTTTATTTCCTTCTCCTATTCTTTCGATTATGTCACAGAAATCATCAGCAACTCCCATTACATACTGCCTTATCATTTCATCCTTCTTCGCTTTTGATTTCAGGTTGGTGAAGTATTCACCAAGCCTGTCGCGCAATTTTCCTGCCTGGATTGAGTGTATACTGCCTCCAGCTTGATCATCTCTCATCAGGCCTTTTGGAGGAGGAGGAGGAGTCCGATTGGGTGTAGATGACCTATCGAAGGTTCTATTCATCTCCCCACCCCTCGGGAGCTGCTGTTGAACAGCCTTGATGATTGGCGTGCGGTGCATCTTCGCGGGTAAACGTTAGTTGCTAACAGCGGGTGTAGAGGGCCCCAACAACTAGCGTTTCAATAAGAGTAAAATCAAAGTGTATAGTTAAAATATAGGATGTAAAGGTCCTATTTGTCTAATTATGTATATAGCTATATAAAGTGTTTATATTTTACAGAAAAAGAAACCACTGGTCGACGCGCAAAATGCTAGTTGTAAAGACAACGGTCAATTGCCACGTCAATCCAGCGGAGCAGTCAGTAGAATGAAAATATAATAAATAAATATATAAATATATATTGAAGATAAGTAATTCTATATAATTGTAAAGTTGTAAATGTGTATACCTAGCCTAGTTGCCCACTGCACAGCAGTTCTTTTGTCTTGTCAATGTTTTTATTTTTATTCACTTTTATCTATTGCTAATGTTTTTGTTTTTATTTTCAGATGCACGAGCAGGAGCCGGTACGAGCCACAATGTGCTGAGGGTTACCGGTAACCGGTTAGGTTAGGTTAGGTTAGGTTAGGTTAGGTTAGGTTAGGTTAGGTTAGGTTAGGTTAGGTTAGGTTAGGTTAGGTTAGGTTAGGTTAGGTTAGGTTAGGTTAGGTTAGGTTAGGTTAGGTTAGGTTAGGTTAGGTTAGGTTAGGTTAGGTTAGGTTAGGTTAGGTTAGGTTAGGTTAGGTTAGGTTAGGTTAGGTTAGGTTAGGTTAGGTTAGGTTAGGTTAGGTTAGGTTAGGTTAGGTTAGGTTAGGTTAGGTTAGGTTAGGTTAGGTTAGGTTAGGTTAGGTTAGGTTAGGTTAGGTTAGGTTAGGTTAGGTTAGGTTAGGTTAGGTTAGGTTAGGTTAGGTTAGGTTAGGTTAGGTTAGGTTAGGTTAGGTTAGGTTAGGTTAGGTTAGGTTAGGTTAGGTTAGGTTAGGTTAGGTTAGGTTAGGTTAGGTTAGGTTAGGTGAGGTTAGGTTAGGTTAGGTTAGGTTAGGTTAGGTTAGGTTAGGTTAGGTTAGGTTAGGTTAGGTTAGGTTAGGTTAGGTTAGGTTAGGTTAGGTTAGGTTAGGTTAGGTTAGGTTAGGTTAGGTTAGGTTAGGTTAGGTTAGGTTAGGTTAGGTTAGGTTAGGTTAGGTTAGGTTAGGTTAGGTTAGGTTAGGTTAGGTTAGGTTAGGTTAGGTTAGGTTAGGTTAGGTTAGGTTAGGTTAGGTTAGGTTAGGTTAGGTTAGGTTAGGTTAGGTTAGGTTAGGTTAGGTTAGGTTAGGTTAGGTTAGGTTAGGTTAGGTTAGGTTAGGTTAGGTTAGGTTAGGTTAGGTTAGGTTAGGTTAGGTTAGGTTAGGTTAGGTTAGGTTAGGTTAGGTTAGGTTAGGTTAGGTTAGGTTAGGTTAGGTTAGGTTAGGTTAGGTTAGGTTAGGTTAGGTTAGGTTAGGTTAGGTTAGGTTAGGTTAGGTTAGGTTAGGTTAGGTTAGGTTAGGGTAGGTTAGGTTAGGTTAGGTTAGGTTAGGTTAGGTTAGGTTAGGTTAGGTTAGGTTAGGTTAGGTTAGGTTAGGTTAGGTTAGGTTAGGTTAGGTTAGGTTAGGTTAGGTTAGGTTAGGTTAGGTTAGGTTAGGTTAGGTTAGGTTAGGTTAGGTTAGGTTAGGTTAGGTTAGGTTAGGTTAGGTTAGGTTAGGTTAGGTTAGGTTAGGTTAGGTTAGGTTAGGTTAGGTTAGGTTAGGTTAGGTTAGGTTAGGTTAGGTTAGGTTAGGTTAGGATAGGTTAGGTTAGGTTAGGTTAGGTTAGGTTAGGTTAGGTTAGGTTAGGTTAGGTTAGGTTAGGTTAGGTTAGGTTAGGTTAGGTTAGGTTAGGTTAGGTTAGGTTAGGTTAGGTTAGGTTAGGTTAGGTTAGGTTAGGTTAGGTTAGGTTAGGTTAGGTTAGGTTAGGTTAGGTTAGGTTAGGTTAGGTTAGGTTAGGTTAGGTTAGGTTAGGTTAGGTTAGGTTAGGTTAGGTTAGGTGAGGTTAGGTTAGGTTAGGTTAGGTTAGGTTAGGTTAGGTTAGGTTAGGTTAGGTTAGGTTAGGTTAGGTTAGGTTAGGTTAGGTTAGGTTAGGTTAGGTTAGGTTAGGTTAGGTTAGGTTAGGTTAGGTTAGGTTAGGTTAGGTGAGGTTAGGTGAGGTTAGGTTAGGTTAGGTTAGGTTAGGTTAGGTTAGGTTAGGTTAGGTTAGGTTAGGTTAGGTTAGGTTAGGTTAGGTTAGGTTAGGTTAGGTTAGGTTAGGTTAGGTTAGGTTAGGTTAGGTTAGGTTAGGTTAGGTTAGGTTAGGTTAGGTTAGGTTAGGTTAGGTTAGGTTAGGTTAGGTTAGGTTAGGTTAGGTTAGGTTAGGTTAGGTTAGGTTAGGTTAGGTTAGGTTAGGTTAGGTTAGGTTAGGTTAGGTTAGGTTAGGTTAGGTTAGGTTAGGTTAGGTTAGGTTAGGTTAGGTTAGGTTAGGTTAGGTTAGGTTAGGTTAGGTTAGGTTAGGTTAGGTTAGGTTAGGTTAGGTTAGGTTAGGTTAGGTTAGGTTAGGTTAGGTTAGGTTAGGTTAGGTTAGGTTAGGTTAGGTTAGGTTAGGTTAGGTTAGGTTAGGTTAGGTTAGGTTAGGTTAGGTTAGGTTAGGTTAGGTTAGGTTAGGTTAGGTTAGGTTAGGTTAGGTTAGGTTAGGTTAGGTTAGGTTAGGTTAGGTTAGGTTAGGTTAGGTTAGGTTAGGTTAGGTTAGGTTAGGTTAGGTTAGGTTAGGTTAGGTTAGGTTAGGTTAGGTTAGGTTAGGTTAGGTTAGGTTAGGTTAGGTTAGGTTAGGTTAGGATAGGTTAGGTTAGGTTAGGTTAGGTTAGGTTAGGTTAGGTTAGGTTAGGTTAGGTTAGGTTAGGTTAGGTTAGGTTAGGTTAGGTTAGGTTAGGTTAGGTTAGGTTAGGTTAGGTTAGGTTAGGTTAGGTTAGGTTAGGTTAGGTTAGGTTAGGTTAGGTTAGGTTAGGTTAGGTTAGGTTAGGTTAGGTTAGGTTAGGTTAGGTTAGGTTAGGTTAGGTTAGGTTAGGTTAGGTTAGGTTAGGTTAGGTTAGGTTAGGTTAGGTTAGGTTAGGTTAGGTTAGGTTAGGTTAGGTTAGGTTAGGTTAGGTTAGGTTAGGTTAGGTTAGGTTAGGTTAGGTTAGGTTAGGCTAGGTTAGGTTAGGTTAGGTTAGGTTAGGTTAGGTTAGGTTAGGTTAGGTTAGGTTAGGTTAGGTTAGGTTAGGTTAGGTTAGGTTAGGTTAGGTTAGGTTAGGTTAGGTTAGGTTAGGTTAGGTTAGGTTAGGTTAGGTTAGGTTAGGTTAGGTTAGGTTAGGTTAGGTTAGGTTAGGTTAGGTTAGGTTAGGTTAGGTTAGGTTAGGTTACGTTAGGTTAGGTTAGGTTAGGTTAGGTTAGGTTAGGTTAGGTTAGGTTAGGTTAGGTTAGGTTAGGTTAGGTTAGGTTAGGTTAGGTTAGGTTAGGTTAGGTGAGGTTAGGTTAGGTTAGGTTAGGTTAGGTTAGGTGAGGTTAGGTTAGGTTAGGTTAGGTTAGGTTAGGTTAGGTTAGGTTAGGTTAGGTTAGGTTAGGTTAGGTTAGGTTAGGTTAGGTTAGGTTAGGTTAGGTTAGGTTAGGTTAGGTTAGGTTAGGTTAGGTTAGGTTAGGTTAGGTTAGGTTAGGTTAGGTTAGGTTAGGTTAGGTTAGGTTAGGTTAGGTTAGGTTAGGTTAGGTTAGGTTAGGTTAGGTTAGGTTAGGTTAGGTTAGGTTAGGTTAGGTTAGGTTAGGTTAGGTTAGGTTAGGTTAGGTTAGGTTAGGTTAGGTTAGGTTAGGTTAGGTTAGGTTAGGTTAGGTTAGGTTAGGTTAGGTTAGGTTAGGTTAGGTTAGGTTAGGTTAGGTTAGGTTAGGTTAGGTTAGGTTAGGTTAGGTTAGGTTAGGTTAGGTTAGGTTAGGTTAGGTTAGGTTAGGTTAGGTTAGGTTAGGTTAGGTTAGGTTAGGTTAGGTTAGGTTAGGTTAGGTTAGGTTAGGTTAGGTTAGGTTAGGTTAGGTTAGGTTAGGTTAGGTTAGGTTAGGTTAGGTTAGGTTAGGTTAGGTTAGGTTAGGTTAGGTTAGGTTAGGTTAGGTTAGGTTAGGTTAGGTTAGGTTAGGTTAGGTTAGGTTAGGTTAGGTTAGGTTAGGTTAGGTTAGGTTAGGTTAGGTTAGGTTAGGTTAGGTTAGGTTAGGTTAGGTTAGGTTAGGTGAGGTTAGGTTAGGTTAGGTTAGGTTAGGTTAGGTTAGGTTAGGTTAGGTTAGGTTAGGTTAGGTTAGGTTAGGTTAGGTTAGGTTAGGTTAGGTTAGGTTAGGTTAGGTTAGGTTAGGTGAGGTTAGGTTAGGTTAGGGTAGGTTAGGTTAGGTTAGGTTAGGTTAGGTTAGGT
>CAKASR010000004.1:12500-17500 GCA_916999025.1 Orgyia antiqua
CTCGCCCTCCTCCGGTATCTCACCTCGGCCTCGGCCACGTCGGTCGCCAGGTCTCCCAGGAGAGATTGATTTTGGTTCAGCAAAGCGAATTTAATTTGGTCGTTAGTATTATATGCCAGTAGATTTTTAAGAACTACCAGCGGACTCTTATTTTTAGCCTCCTCGAAGGTCAACTCCTTGCTATTGCTCAACTGTGCCTCGACTCTCTCGAGTTCGAGTTTCGTGGCACAGCTGAGAATAACCTTCCCGTCACGGACCTTCCTCAACTTGTCAATCTGTAATCCCTTTTTTCTTGCGTCCAATACGTCCTTCACCTTGTCCACCAATTCTCCTGCAGTGTCCATTTCCTCTTTCGATGAGATGACAATTGAGTGAGACGGTTTTTGAGCCCAGGGTGTTTTAGGGGCTACTAGTACGCTGGAATAGGTTGGGGGGTCTGGTACCAATGGTCGTCGAGTTTCTTGTGCCATTGCTTTCAGGTCTTCCCGAATATGTTCACCAACCTCCAGTGTTTTCTCATTCGCCGTTCTTGACTCAATTCTCATCTCATCGTTACAATTTTTCATTGTCACTAGAAAATCCAGCGTATTATCTTCCACCTGCTCAGTGAACTTGGTCAGCGCACAGACCTTGTCCGTGACATCCACAATCGAGCCAATTTCCTTTTTGTGTCGTGTTAGGGCATTCTTTTCATGTTCGTCGAGTTTCTCTATCGTCAAGGCACTCGTAGTGTTAAGCACTTCTTTGATTTCGGCCTCGGTACCTTCGACACACTGCTTGTGCATTGTATTTGATACTGCGAAGTTCGTGCAGATGTGTTGCTTCACAGAGTGTGTCGCCTCGTCTATCTTGCACGTTATTTTGTCCTGGAATTCTGTGAGCAATGCACGGAAATCCGTACCTGCGACAGGTGTTAGCGCTGGTAATGTTGCTGGCGGTACTGAGGTAGAGGGTCTCACGGCTCTGTCCGCGTTTCTAAGCGACAGGAAGTGTCGCTCCATATCTCGCACGATGCTGGTCATCTTGTCAATGTCCGTGAGAACCTTTACTTTGAGGTCGGTTTTTAGGTTCCTGGCCTCGTTAAGAGTCTCCTTGGCGTGTTTGCTTACTTGCAGGATTTCGTCGTGCCATGATTCGTGCCTAGCCTCCCCTCTTAGAGAGGTTCTCTTAAGAGCGGGGTAGATAGTTTTGGACGCTGGACTACTCATTTTTAAATTTTATATAATGGGGAGTCGCGGCACAATCGAATCAAAATCAAATTTTTACTGATTGTAAAATTTGTAAAGTGTAAATGTGTAAATATGTAAATAAAAGTGTATATATAGCCTAAATTAGGTGCTGCGCAGCAGTACCTATGTCCCGTCAAAAATTTTTATTTATGTGTTATTAATTTTTTATTTTTGTTTCAGGTACCCGGATAGGAGCAGGTGAATCTACAATGCAGAAAAGTCTCTAGGACGTTCCCGACACGAGCTCCAACAAAAAATATCAAAAAAGAAGAAAAGAAGAAAAAGAAGAAAAAAGAAGATTGTAAAGAATTAAGAAGGAAGACTTAGAAGAACGACTGCGGCCCCAGTGAGCCGCACGCGACTCGCCAATACCACCAGCGAAAATCCCAGAGCCCTAGCTACTATAGGAGCGGAGATATCGCTTTTTCACACCCGCGGGTTTTATACCGGGTTTTCGGGTTGTGAAATTCAAACGTCGATATCTTCGCACCCAGTCGTCGCAGAGCTCCGGGAATCGATTCCTCCGGTAGGCCTTAACGACCCGCGCACTATGACGTCGCCTGCAGCCACAGGAATTCCGTAAGCTCCAATTTGGGTTCTAGCAGCGTGGATACACGCTCCGGGACCCGTCAAACACTATATAAGAAACCGCTTAGAAATAGCTTAAAACTAGACAAAGTTATAGCCACTTGAAGATTTTCAAGATGGCGTCTCAACTGTCAAAGTGAGTTTTTAACAGGTTATATCTCAGGAAGTATACGTCGCAGAGACACGGTTTTTGGCTCTAGGGATATCAGAATCTCGTCCCCTATGCGCTCCTGGTCGAATCCCAACGCAAAAAATTTTTTGCTTAAATCCGGCCCAGGCCACCCGCGATCGAAACTCCAACCCCCCAGAAAACCAACTGCAGAAATCCGAGTGTCGTGCGGTCAATAGTGACGGAGATACAGCTGAACGAAGTTTTCCAAAATGGCGGACGAACTGTCAGTGTCAAACTTCGACAGCCAATAACTCCGGCCCCAATGCCCGCAGAACTCCCGTTCTTGCTTTGAGTGCTAATAGAATTTTGTTTCCTAATTAATTTAAAATAATATACATCCAAAAAATCCCCCCCCCCAAATTTTGAAAAACTGTTGATTTCCTAAAGTAGATAAAAGGCCAATGTGTAGAAAGAAAACCGCAAGTCTGTACGACCTATACCTCAGGAGAAAAACAAAGTCGAAAATGCGCAAAATTTTACAAGATGGCCGCCGGTCGCGTGAAAAATAGCTAAAATCGGCAATTTTAATGCGATTGCCTCGCGCGAGGTGTCCAGAGATTCAGGAGAACCTCCCCTACACGTTCCCGCTGTCAAAATAATTTTAATTATAATAACTTTTAATTATTTTAATAAAAACTAATTTAAAAATTTAATTAATTATAATTCGAAAAGTATCAGTCCTAAAATTAAGTTTGATATGTCTAAATTTTTGTCTCAACTAGATCTATTAGCCAAAATTAATAATATATGAGAATAATTTAGAATTTGGAAAATATAATGAAAAACAAGTTTTTTGAAAAATTTTGCGCTTTTTCGAGAAAAAATACACAAAATGCTTATGAAAAATTCTTAAAAACTATGTAGCGTCCTTCGCCTCGTCAGCGCGCAGCAGACTGCAGTTGAAAATTTGATGGTCATAGATCTCGTTTTCGAGATAAATGATGGTGAAGTTTTCGAAGATTTTGATTTTTCAGCAAAAAAGTATATAAGTTAAAATTATTTTGAAACCTGTTTTGTGATGTGCTGAAGGTTAGGTTAGGTTAGGTTAGGTTAGGTTAGGTTAGGTTAGGTTAGGTTAGGTTAGGTTAGGTTAGGTTAGGTTAGGTTAGGTTAGGTTAGGTTAGGTTAGGTTAGGTTAGGTTAGGTTAGGTTAGGTTAGGTTAGGTTAGGTTAGGTTAGGTTAGGTTAGGTTAGGTTAGGTTAGGTTAGGTTAGGTTAGGTTAGGTTAGGTTAGGTTAGGTTAGGTTAGGTTAGGTTAGGTTAGGTTAGGTTAGGTTAGGTTAGGTTAGGTTAGGTTAGGTTAGGTTAGGTTAGGTTAGGTTAGGTTAGGTTAGGTTAGGTTAGGTTAGGTTAGGTTAGGTTAGGTTAGGTTAGGTTAGGTTAGGTTAGGTTAGGTTAGGTTAGGTTAGGTTAGGTTAGGTTAGGTTAGGTTAGGTTAGGTTAGGTTAGGTTAGGTTAGGTTAGGTTAGGTTAGGTTAGGTTAGGTTAGGTTAGGTTAGGTTAGGTTAGGTTAGGTTAGGTTAGGTTAGGTTAGGTTAGGTTAGGTTAGGTTAGGTTAGGTTAGGTTAGGTTAGGTTAGGTTAGGTTAGGTTAGGTTAGGTTAGGTTAGGTTAGGTTAGGTTAGGTTAGGTTAGGTTAGGTTAGGTTAGGTTAGGTTAGGTTAGGTTAGGTTAGGTTAGGTTAGGTTAGGTTAGGTTAGGTTAGGTTAGGTTAGGTTAGGTTAGGTTAGGTTAGGTTAGGTTAGGTTAGGTTAGGTTAGGTTAGGTTAGGTTAGGTTAGGTTAGGTTAGGTTAGGTTAGGTTAGGTTAGGTTAGGTTAGGTTAGGTTAGGTTAGGTTAGGTTAGGTTAGGTTAGGTTAGGTTAGGTTAGGTTAGGTTAGGTTAGGTTAGGTTAGGTTAGGTTAGGTTAGGTTAGGTTAGGTTAGGTTAGGTTAGGTTAGGTTAGGTTAGGTTAGGTTAGGTTAGGTGAGGTTAGGTTAGGTTAGGTTAGGTTAGGTTAGGTTAGGTTAGGTTAGGTTAGGTTAGGTTAGGTTAGGTTAGGTTAGGTTAGGTTAGGTTAGGTTAGGTTAGGTTAGGTTAGGTTAGGTTAGGTTAGGTTAGGTTAGGTTAGGTTAGGTTAGGTTAGGTTAGGTTAGGTTAGGTTAGGTTAGGTTAGGTTAGGTTAGGTTAGGTTAGGTTAGGTTAGGTTAGGTTAGGTGAGGTTAGGTTAGGTTAGGTTAGGTTAGGTTAGGTTAGGTTAGGTTAGGTTAGGTTAGGTTAGGTTAGGTTAGGTTAGGTTAGGTTAGGTTAGGTTAGGTTAGGTTAGGTTAGGTTAGGTTAGGTGAGGTTAGGTTAGGTTAGGTTAGGTTAGGTTAGGTTAGGTTAGGTTAGGTTAGGTTAGGTTAGGTTAGGTTAGGTTAGGTTAGGTTAGGTTAGGTTAGGTTAGGTTAGGTTAGGTTAGGTTAGGTTAGGTTAGGTTAGGTTAGGTTAGGTTAGGTTAGGTTAGGTTAGGTTAGGTTAGGTTAGGTTAGGTTAGGTTAGGTTAGGTTAGGTTAGGTTAGGTTAGGTTAGGTTAGGTGAGGTTAGGTTAGGTTAGGTTAGGTTAGGTTAGGTTAGGTTAGGTTAGGTTAGGTTAGGTTAGGTTAGGTTAGGTTAGGTTAGGTTAGGTTAGGTTAGGTTAGGTTAGGTTAGGTTAGGTTAGGTTAGGTTAGGTTAGGTTAGGTTAGGTTAGGTTAGGTTAGGTTAGGTTAGGTTAGGTTAGGTTAGGTTAGGTTAGGTTAGGTTAGGTTAGGTTAGGTTAGGTTAGGTTAGGTTAGGTTAGGTTAGGTTAGGTTAGGTTAGGTTAGGTTAGGTTAGGTTAGGTTAGGTTAGGTTAGGTTAGGTTAGGTTAGGTTAGGTTAGGTTAGGTTAGGTTAGGTTAGGTTAGGTTAGGTTAGGTTAGGTTAGGTTAGGTTAGGTTAGGTTAGGTTAGGTTAGGTTAGGTTAGGTTAGGTTAGGTTAGGTTAGGTTAGGTTAGGTTAGGTTAGGTTAGGT
>OU779875.1:0-15440 GCA_916999025.1 Orgyia antiqua
TTTAAATAGCTTATAAATAGAGCATAATATTGAAGCTATTAAGGAGGTAGTTATACTTTTAAATATTTATAAAAAAATTTTTTTATTTTTACAATGAAAATGTAAAGTTTTAAGATTAAACTATATAAATTTAAGAAATATTAATGGGATTTAACCACTAAAAATTAAGTTAGCAGCTTAATTTTAAAATTTATATATTTCAATTTAATTGGAATTTTTATTCAATTTTATCATTAACAGTGATATACCTCTTTTTGGTTTCAATTAATAGTTTCTTAAATAAGGAGTAAGTACTCATTCTTTTAAGTCGAAATTAAATGCAAGATTGCTTCTTATTTTAAGATAAATTGATATAATCAATATTTTTTGAATGCAAATCAAATGTTTTATAAACTATAATCCTTAGTAATTTTAATTAGTTCAGTTTAATATATTTTGATTTCATTCATGGTAAAGTCCTATAATTAAAATAATAAAAAAAAAAATTCTAATTTTTGTTCATATTAAAAAATTAATTATTTTATATAGGGGGATAATGGGGAAAATTAAAGCGATTTCTACATCAAAAATTAGAAAAATGATAGTAATTAAAAAAAAATGTAATGAAAAAGGAATTCGTGCAGGTGTTTTAGGATCGAATCCACATTCAAATGGGGAAGATTTTTCTCGGTCTATTATTGATTTTTTAGATAAAATAATAGATAAAAGTATAATAAAATTGGCAATTATGGTAATAATTAATGAAATATTTATTATTAAATTTATTATTTATATTAAATTGTTATTAATCTTTTTGATTGGAAGTCAAATATACTAAATATATTATATAAATAATTAATTTCCTCATCAATAAATTGAAATATAAAGGAATAATCAAACTACATCAACGAAATGTCAATATCAAGCTGCTGCTTCAAATCCAAAATGATGATTTTTTGAGAAATGATTGTTTAAATGTCGTAGTAGGCAAAAAAATAAGAATAATGTTCCAATAATAACATGAAGTCCATGGAATCCTGTTGCTATAAAAAAGGTTGATCCATAAATTCTATCAGCAATGGAAAATGGTGCTTCAAAATATTCATATGCTTGAAGAATTGTAAAATAAATTCCTAAAATAATAGTAATAAATAAACCTTGAGTTATTTGAGTGTTGTTATTTTCTATGAGGGCATGATGAGCTCATGTTACTGAAATTCCTGATCTAATTAAAATAATAGTATTTAAAAGGGGAATTTGGAATGGGTTAAATGCTATAATTCTAATTGGGGGTCATGTAGATCCAATTTCAATATTAGGGGATAATCTTCTATGAAAGAATGATCAAAAAAAAGATAAAAAGAAAAATACTTCTGAGATAATAAATAAAATTATTCCTCAACGAAGTCCTTTAGTGACTAGAATAGTATGTTTCCCCTGATAAGTTCCTTCTCGGCAAATATCTCGTCATCATTGGTATATAGTTAAAATAATAATTAAATATCCTATAATTAGTAAATATAAATTAAAATTATGGAATCATTTAATTATTCCTGTGACTAATGTTATAACTCCAATTGCTCCAGTTAAAGGTCATGGTCTATAATCAACAAGATGATAGGGGTGATTGTGATTTATTTTCATTTATTAATTAACTTCACTAGAATATAATGTTCTTAGAATAGCAATAACATAAGATTGAATAATTGCAACAGCAGATTCTAAGATTAATAGTGAAATTTGAAATAAAATTATTAAGGAAATTAAATAATAATTTAGATCAGGTCCTGTTTTTCTTAATAAAGTTATTAATAGATGTCCAGCAATTATATTGGCAGTTAATCGAACTGCCAAGGTACCTGGTCGAATTATATTTCTAATTGTTTCAATTAACACTATAAAAGGTATTAAAATTGTAGGGGTTCCTTGGGGAATTATATGGGCGAATATATGATTAGTATTATTAAATCATCCATAAATTATAAATCTTAATCATAATGGAAGTGAAATAGATAATGATAGTGTAAGATGGCTAGTTCTTGTAAAAATATAGGGGAATAGTCTTAAAAAGTTATTAAATAAAATAAAAGAAAATATTGAGATAAAAATAAATGTTGATCCTTGAAAATAATTATTTTTTAACAGAGTTTTAAATTCATTGTGGAGTTTAAATAAAATTAAATTTCATGCGAAAAGATGACGATTAGGGATTAGTCAGAATGAAAATGGTAAAAATAAAATTCCTAATAAAGTTCTTAGTCAATTTAAAGGTAAATTAAGTATATTAGTTGAGGGGTCAAAAATTGAAAAAAGATTACTTATCATTTTCAATTAAGATTGGTTTTTTTAATTTTATGGTTATTATTATAATTAAAATTAGGGTTATTATTATAAGTATAATAATTTATAATAATAAAAATTAAAAAAATTAATAAAAATAATAAGAAAGATAAAATTCAATTAATAGGTATTATTTGAGGGATAAAAGAATATTATTTATTATAATAATTTAAATGTGACATATTTATGTTATAAATTTAACTAATTCTTTCAATAGAAGTAATCGTTAATTTACTATAAATTGGTTTAAGAGACCATTACTTACTTTCAGTCATCTAATGATGAGTAATTATTAATTCATTTGATAAAATTTTTAATAGAGATTCTTTCTACTACAATAGGTATAAATCTATGATTAGTTCCACAAATTTCGGAACATTGACCATAAAAAATTCCAGGTCGGTTAATAAAAAAATTAGTTTGATTTAGTCGACCTGGATTAGCATCGATTTTAATTCCTAATGATGGGATGGTTCAAGAATGAATTACATCTGTAGCTGTAACTATAATACGAATTTGATTATTTATAGGGAGAATAATTCGATTATCAACATCTAATAGCCGGAAATTATTAGGATTTATGTCATTAGGTTGGATTATATAGGAATCAAATTCAATATTATGAAAATCTGAATATTCATATCTTCAATATCATTGATGGCCGATAGATTTTAATGTAATAAGAGGATTATTTAATTCATCTAAAAGATACAATAAACGCAAAGAAGGTAATGCAATAAAAATTAAGGTAATAGCTGGGAGAATAGTTCAAATTAATTCAATTATTTGACCTTCTAATAAAAATCGATTAGTAAGTTTATTAAATAACAAACTTATTATTAAATATCCTACTAAAATTGTAATTATAATTAAAATAATTAAAGTATGGTCATGAAAAAAAATAATTTGTTCTATTAGGGGGGAGGCTCTATTTTGAAGATTTAGATTAGATCATGTTGCTATTTCTAAAAAAAGGATTAACCTTTATAAATGGGGTTTAAATCCATTACATATAGTCTGTCATATTAGAAGTTTCTTAAAATAGGTAATTCATTATATGAATGTTCAGCAGGGGGAAGGTTTTGATATCATTCAATTGATGAAGTTAAATTTAGGGAAAATAATGCAATTCGTTGATTGATTATTGATTCTCAAACAATAATTAACATGAATATAATAGCTAATAATGAAATATAAGAACCTAAAGATGAGATAA
This sequence comes from Orgyia antiqua, assembly GCA_916999025.1. Classification (NCBI taxonomy): domain Eukaryota; kingdom Metazoa; phylum Arthropoda; class Insecta; order Lepidoptera; family Erebidae; genus Orgyia; species Orgyia antiqua. The sequence goes on from OU779875.1 coordinate 3,536, forward strand.
TGTTTCATGAAAGAAAAGAATCTGGATAATCTGAGTATCGTCGTGGTATCCCTGCTAATCCTAAAAAATGTTGGGGAAAGAAAGTTAGATTGACTCCAATAAATATAATAAAAAATTGAATTTTTAATAGGAAAGGATTTAATGTTAATCCAGTAAATAGGGGGTATCAATGAATAAAACCTCCTATAATAGCAAATACTGCTCCTATAGATAAAACATAATGAAAATGAGCTACAACATAATAAGTATCATGTAAGGTGATATCGATTGATGAGTTAGATAAAATTACTCCTGTTAATCCTCCTACAGTAAATAAGAATACAAATCCTAATCTTCATAAAATAGGGGGAGAATAATTAATTTGAGTTCCATGGAGGGTGGCTAATCATCTGAAAATTTTAATTCCTGTGGGGACTGCAATAATTATAGTAGCTGATGTAAAATAAGCTCGAGTATCAATATCTATTCCTACGGTAAATATATGATGAGCTCATACAATAAAACCTAATAAACCAATTGCCAATATGGCATAAATTATTCCTAAACATCCAAAGGTTTCTTTTTTCCCTCTTTCTTGGGAGATAATGTGGGAAATTATTCCAAATCCTGGTAAAATTAAAATATAAACTTCTGGGTGTCCAAAAAATCAAAATAAGTGTTGGTATAGAATAGGGTCTCCTCCTCCAGCAGGGTCAAAGAATGATGTATTTAAATTACGGTCAGTTAAAAGTATAGTAATAGCTCCTGCTAAAACTGGCAATGAAAGAAGTAATAAAAATGCTGTAATTCCAACAGCTCAGATAAATAATGGTATTTGATCAAAAGATAAATTATTTAATCGTATATTAATAATTGTGGTAATAAAATTAATTGCTCCTAAAATAGATGAAATTCCAGCTAAGTGAAGGGAGAAGATAGCTAGATCTACTGATCTTCCTCTATGAGCAATATTGGAGGAAAGGGGGGGGTAAACCGTTCATCCAGTTCCTGCTCCATTTTCTACAATTCTTCTTGAAATTAAAAGAGTTAAAGAGGGAGGTAAAAGTCAAAATCTTATATTATTTATTCGGGGGAAAGCTATATCAGGAGCTCCAAGTATAAGAGGTACCAATCAATTACCAAATCCCCCAATTATAATTGGTATAACTATAAAAAAAATTATAATAAAAGCATGGGCAGTTACAATAGTATTATAAATTTGATCATTCCCAATTAATGAACCGGGGTTTCCTAATTCTGCTCGAATTAATAATCTTAAAGAAGTTCCGATTATACCGGCCCAAATTCCAAAAATAAAGTATAAAGTTCCAATATCTTTATGATTTGTTGAATAAAGTCATTTTCGCATTAATAAAATGGCTGAGATTTAAGCGATAAATTGTAAATTTATTTACGAGATTTAATCTCTTTTATTAAGTCTTATATTCAATGATGATATAAAATTGCAAATTTTAAGGAGTATAAATATACTAAGGCTTAAAGAGTAATTTATTATCTTTATAAATAATTTTGAAGACTATTAGTTTTTTTAACTTAAAACCTTATTAATAGAAAAATAAAGTTCTAAGAGTTACTCCTGAGATAGAAAAAAATGATAATGAATTAATAAATATGAAATTTATATTTTTATTATATGATTTAAATCATTTTAATTTGAAATAATTAAATATAAAGGCAGAATAAATGGTACGAATATAATAAAATAAAATAATTAATCTTATTATAATTATAGTAAAAATTATTAAATATAATTGGTTATTGATTAAGTAATTAATAGTGATTCATTTAGGGAAAAATCCCATAAATGGTGGTAATCCTCCTAATGAAAGAAAATTAATTAATAAATTAATTTTAATTATAGGATTATAATTATTAATGAATAATTGGTTAATAAAATGTATATTTATTATATTAAATAATAAACAAATAATTCTAATTATTAAAGAATAAGTTAATAAAAAAAATAATCATAAAGTTTCTCTAATTATTAAAGTAGTTAATATTCATCCTAGGTTATTAATAGATGAAAAAGCTATTAATTTTCGTAAGGAAGTTTGATTTAAACCTCCTAAAGCTCCAATAATTATATTAACTATAATAATTAAATAAATAAAATTTATATTTATATAATATGATAAAATAATTATAGGGGTAATTTTTTGTCATGTCATTAAAATGAAATTATTAAATCAGGATAATCCTTCTACAATATTGGGGAATCAAAAATGGAATGGGGCAGATCCTATTTTTATTAATATAGAGGAATTGATTATAATAGATATGAAAAAATTTATTTCAAAATTTTTGAAAATAATTATTTTCAGTAAAATAGAGGCAAGGAAGTTAATTGAGGCAATAGATTGGGTTAAAAAATATTTTAAAGAAGCTTCATTAGATAATAAATTATTACAATTTGAAATTAGGGGAATAAATCTTAATAGATTAATTTCCAAACCGATTCAACAGCCTAACCATGAATTAGAGGAAATGGAAATTAATGTTCTAAAAATTAAAATTAAAAAAAAAAATATTTTGGGGGAGTTATATATAACATAAATTTAAAATAAAATTATTATTGTATGTAATAATACAATTTAAAATTAATTATATTTTAGTGTAGGGGGCACATTAATTTTTGATGTTAATAGGTATAGTTTAATTCTATAAAATATAATAAAGGTAAATTATTTACTTAATTTATCCTATCAGAATAATCCTTTAATCAGGCACTTTATTTTTTTTTAAAAAAAAGGATTTCCTTTATAGTTGGGGTATGAACCCAAAAGCTTTATTTAGCTTATTTTTAATTTATATTTATTGGAAAAAAAAATACAAATGGTTTTGAATTGTAATTATTAAAAATATTCCTATAATTATTTATTTATTTATATTATATTAAATGTTTAAATTTAATATAAATTATTGTTAAATTTTAGTAATTTATAAAATTATTAATTGTTTATATTTGAAATTTTTTTATTCAAAATGAATATTTAAGAAAAAAATAAGAGAAATTATTAATTGTTTAATATTGATATTAATTAAAATATATTAATAATTTATAATAATATAAAAATATCTTATTAAAAATTTAATATATTTATATTATATATATATATTAAATAATTTAATAAATTATAATAGTAATAAAATAAAAATTTAATTTTTAATAAAAAAATAATGTAATATTAATTTATATATAAAACTTTAATATAAAAAAAAAAAAAAAAAAACTATACAAATATATGTATATATAAAAAAAATATTATAGTTTTTGAATTTATTTTGAATTTATTTTACATATAAATTTTAGTGTTAAATTTAAATTATTTAAAAAATATTTTAATTTATGAGGTAGTAATTAATATTAAATATTTAAGAAATTAAGATTTAGTTATATAAAAATTAATAACTAATTTTGTGCCAGCAGTTGCGGTTAAACAAAAGTTAAATTAAATTTTTTTAGTAATTAATTAATAATATTTTTATATTATAAATAGTAATTTATTAAGTGAAATTTTAATTTATTTAAATTTTATTTAATTTTTATGATTTAATAAATTTATTTAAAAACTAGGATTAGATACCCTATTATAAAAATTTAAATTATAATACTAAAATAGTAAATAATTATTTATTGAAACTTAAATAAGTTGGCGGTATTTTAGTTCATTTAGAGGAATCTGTTTAATAATTGATAATCCACGAATAAATTTACTTAATTTAAAATTTTGTATATCGTTGTTAAAAAAATATTTTTAAATAATAATAATATTTAAATTTTTTTAGGAGAAGGTAAATCAGATCAAGATGCAGATTATAATTAAGAATATAATGGATTACAATGAATTTATTTTGGTGAATTTTGATTTGGAATAATTAATTGAAATTGGATTTAAATGTAATTTTATTTAATTTAATAAAGTGATTTAAAATTAAATTATGTACATATTGCCCGTCGCTTTCATATATTGTTAATTTATAAATTTATAATTAATATAAATTGAAATAAGTCGTAACAAAGTAGAGGTACTGGAAAGTGTTTCTAGAAAGACAAATTAAAGCTTAAGATAAGTATTTCATTTACATTGAAAAGATATTAAATAATTTAATTAATTTGAGGGGTAAAAATTAATAAATAAGTGGGGTAATAAAAAAATTTTTAAATAGATTAATTATTTTAATGGGGGTTAAAGTAAATTGATTGAATAAAATTAAAAATTTTATAGTTTATTAGTATTGTAAAAGAATTTTGAAATAAATATAAAAATTAATTTTTAAAAAAGTAATTTTTAATTAGTGTATCTTGTGTATCAGAGTTTATTAAATAAATATTTTTGTTAAATATTCTCGAATTTAAAAGAGAAAATTAATTATTAAAGTTATTATAGCAAAAATATTTTTAATAATTAATTGGAAATGAGATGTTAATCGTTTTTAAATATATCTAGTTTTTTTAGAAAAAAATTTAATTTTAAATTTAGATATTATTATTAATTTGATAATTTTATTTATTAAATTATAATTTAAATTTAATATATTAGGGGATAAGCTTTGATTTATATTTATATAATAAGTTAATTTATTTAGTTGAAATTAATATAATTTATATTATTATTAAATTTTAATTTGTTATAAATAATTTTAATTAAAATAAAATTTAATTTAAAATTTATAAATTGTATAAAAAAATAAATTCAAAAAAAAAAAATTTAATTATAATGATAAAATTAGTATATAAATTTAATTTATATTTTAAATTAAATGTGAATTATTTTAAAGGAATTCGGCAAAAATTTATATTCACTTGTTTATCAAAAACATGTCTTTTTGAAATTAATATAAAGTCTAATCTGCCCACTGATAATTATTAAAGGGCTGCAGTAATTTGACTGTACAAAGGTAGCATAATCATTAGTCATTTAATTGATGACTTGTATGAAAGATTGGATGAAATATATACTGTCTTTGAAATAAAATATAAAATTTAATTTTTTAATTAAAAAGTTAAAATAAATAAAAAAGACGAGAAGACCCTATAGAGTTTTATTATAAATTAAATTATAATTATTTATAAAAATAATATTTTAATTTTTTTTTATAATTTTATTGGGGTGATAAAAAAATTTAATAAACTTTTTTTAAAAATAAACATTGATAAGTGATTAAATGATCCATTATTAGTGATTAAAAGAAAAAATTACCTTAGGGATAACAGCGTAATTTTTTTTTTTAGTTCGTATAAAAAAAAGAGTTTGCGACCTCGATGTTGGATTAAGATAAAATTTAAATGTAGAAGTTTAAAGTTTTGATCTGTTCGATCATTAAAATCTTACATGATCTGAGTTCAAACCGGTGTAAGCCAGGTTGGTTTCTATCTTTTTAGAAATAAAATACTTTAGTACGAAAGGATTGAGTATTACAATTAAATTTAATTTATGAATTTTATTAATTAATTATAAAATAAATTAATAAATATACATATATATATATATACATATATATATATATATAATTAAGTAAAACTATTTTGGCAGAAAAATGTAATGGTTTTAGAAGTCATAAATATATAATAATAATTATATAAATAGTAATATTTATAGTGGATTTAATTATAGTTTTTTTTGGTTTATTAATTTTGATTATTGGAGTTTTGATTGGGGTAGCTTTTTTGACTTTATTAGAGCGTAAGGTTTTAGGGTATATTCAAATTCGTAAGGGCCCTAATAAGGTGGGGGTTATTGGAATTTTGCAACCATTTTCAGATGCTGTTAAATTATTTACTAAAGAGATAACTTATCCTAATTATTCTAATTATTTTGTTTATTATTTTTCTCCTGTAATTTCATTTATTTTATCTATAATTATTTGAATAGTTATTCCTTATTATTTTAATTTAATTAGATTTAATTTAAGTATTTTATTTATTTTAAGTTGTATGAGAATAGGGGTTTATGGGGTTATAGTTGCTGGTTGATCTTCTAATTCTAATTATTCATTATTAGGGGGTTTACGTTCAGTGGCTCAAACTATTTCTTATGAAGTTAGTTTAGCGATAATTTTATTGTCTAGAATTATTTTAGTAATAGATTTTAATATAATATTTTTTTTTTATTATCAGTTAAATATTTGGTTTATATTTATGATATTTCCTTTGAGATTATGTTGATTAGGTTCAATATTGGCTGAGACTAATCGGACTCCTTTTGATTTTGCTGAGGGTGAGAGTGAGTTAGTTTCTGGGTTTAATGTTGAATATAGAAGAGGTGGATTTGCTTTAATTTTTTTGGCTGAATATTCAAGAATTTTATTTATAAGATTTTTTTTTGTAGTTGTTTATATAGGGGGGTATAATTTAACTTTATTATTTTATTTGAAGTTATTATTTATTTCTTTTTTATTTATTTGAGTTCGGGGTACATTACCTCGTTATCGTTATGATAAGTTAATATATTTAGCTTGAAGGGGGTATTTACCTATTTCTTTAAATTTTTTATTATTTTTTATTGGGTTAAAAATTTTTTTATGGTAATTATGATAATTTATTTAGTATAAATTAATAGAATAATTAATTCTTTCTTAAGTTTTCAAAACAAATGCTTATTCAAGCTCATTAATTATTTAAAGATAATATTGTCTCAATATTTACAAATAAAAGGGTTAATAATAAAATATGAGAAATAAATTAAAGTTAATAATTGGCCTGTTAAAATATATGGATCTTCAACTGGGCGTGCTCCAATTCAAGTTAATAAGATAATTGTTGTGATTAAACATCAAAATATTATTTGATTAATGGGGTAAAATTGGATTCCTTGAATTTTTTTGTTATATGTAAATGGTAAAATTATTAAAATTATAATTGATATAATTAAAGCTATTACTCCTCCTAATTTATTAGGGATTGATCGTAGAATAGCATATGCAAATAAGAAATATCATTCTGGTTGAATATGGGGGGGTGTTACTAATGGGTTAGCTGGGATAAAATTATCAGGGTCTCCTAATAAATAAGGATTTGTTAAAGATAATGAAATTAAAATAAATAAAATAATAATTATACCTAAGATATCTTTAAATGTGAAAAATGGGTGGAATGGGATTTTATCATAATTACTATTTAATCCTAAGGGATTATTTGACCCTGTTTGGTGTAAAAATAATAAATGAATTGTAGTTATTATTAAAATAATAAAGGGGAATAAAAAATGGAAGGTGTAAAATCGTGTTAGGGTAGCATTATCAACAGCAAACCCACCTCAAATTCAATTTACTAGTATAGTTCCTAAATAGGGAATTGCTGATAAAAGATTAGTAATGACAGTTGCCCCTCAAAATGATATTTGTCCCCAAGGAAGAACATACCCTATAAAAGCAGTTCCTATTAATAAGAATAAGATAATAACTCCAATTGTTCAAGTATGTTTTAAGTTAAAGGATTCATAGTAGATTCCTCGTCCAATATGAATATAGATACAAATGAAAAAAAATGATGCTCCGTTAGCATGAATAGTTCGAATTAGTCATCCATAATTTACATTACGACAGATATAGTTAACTCTATAGAAAGCTAATTCAATGTTAGCAGTGTAGTATATTGTTAAAAATAATCCTGTTAAGATTTGGGTGATTAAACATAATCCTAGTAAAGATCCAAAATTTCATAAGTAGGAAATATTTGAGGGTAAGGGTATATCAATAAAAGAGTTATTTAAGATTTTTAAAATTACATTATTTTTACGAGTTGGTGAAAATTTATTATTTATCATTAAAAATTATATATATATATATATATATTAAAATATTGATCGTAAAGGCCCAAAAAAAATATTAGTAATTTTTACTACTGCAATTAATGTAATAAATAAATAAATTACTAGTATAATTATAATAAGGAATGTGTGGGAATTATAAAGTTTATTTAAATTAATATTAAAATTATTATTATAAAATAAATTTATTAAAAGAGAAAAAGTATTTATATCTGAGTTAAAGAATAAATTTATGTGTGATATTTTATGTATAATTATAAAAGTAGAAAAGTTTAGTAAAAAAAATAATATAGAGAATAGTTTTAAGTTTAATGAAGATTTAAAAAGTTCATTAGATGTAATTCTAGATACATAAATAAATAATACTAATAATCCTCCTAAGAAAATTAAAAATAAAATATAAGAAAATCAATAAGTTTTAATTAATATTCCTGAGAGAAGACATGTTAAAATAGTTTGAATTAAAATTATCAATCCTATAGAAAGGGGGTTGTGGAGAAATATTATTATTAGTGAAGTAGTAATAATTAAAGAAGATAAGAAAAGTTTAGTTATTTCAAATCAAAGAATAGTTTAATAAAATAATAATTTTGGAGATTATAGATAAAGAGATTCTTTTTCTTTGAAGTTTATAAAGAATTATTCTTAATTTTGATTTACAAGACCAATGTTTTTTTAAACTATATAAACTTAATGATAGATTATATATTGTTAGTTCCTATTGTTATATTTATTGTTGGTAATTTTGTTTTTGTATTAAAATATAAGCATTTATTAATTATTTTGTTAAGATTAGAATTTATTGTTCTGAGAATTTTTTTTTTAATACTTATTTATTTAAGTTTTATTGATTATGATTTATATATATTAATAGTATTTTTGGTATTTTCTGTTTGTGAGGGGGCTTTAGGTTTATCTATTTTAGTTTCAATAATTCGTACTCATGGTAGAGATTATTTTCAAAGTTTTAATTTATTATAATTAATGATAAAATTTTTATTTATAATATTTTTTATAATTCCTTGTTGTTTTTTAAAAAATATATTTTGATTGGTTCAAATAATAATATTTTTAATAATATTTTTATTTATAAATTTAACATTAAAATTAAATATATATTGTAATATTAGATATATAATTTATTGTGATATTTTATCTTATGGGTTAATTTTATTAAGAATTTGAATTTGTGTATTAATAATTATGGCTAGAGAAAGTTTATTTAAAATAAGATTTTATGTTAATTTTTTTTTATTTAATGTAATTTTTTTATTAATTATATTATTTATAACTTTTAGAGTGATGAATATATTTATATTTTATTTATTTTTTGAAGGAAGATTAATTCCTACTTTAATGTTAATTATTGGTTGGGGTTATCAACCAGAACGTATTATAGCAGGATTATATTTATTATTTTATACTTTATTTGTTTCTTTGCCTTTATTAATTGGAATTTTTTATGTATTTGGTGAAATAGGAGGGATAATAATTTATTTTTTAAAATTTTTGAATTTAAATAATTATTTATTGTATTTTTCTATGGTAATGGCTTTTTTAGTAAAAATACCAATATATTTTGTTCACTTGTGATTACCTAAAGCTCATGTGGAGGCCCCTGTGTCAGGTTCAATAATTTTAGCTGGGATTATGTTAAAATTAGGGGGGTATGGTTTATTACGTTTAATAATTTTTCTTCAGAAAATAAATTTAAAATTAAATTATATTGTAATTATTATTAGTTTAGTGGGAGGGGTTTATATTAGTTTAAGATGTTTTTGTCAGACAGATATTAAGTCTTTAATTGCTTATTCATCTGTAGCTCATATAAGTTTAGTAATTAGAGGAATTATGGTAATAAATTATTGGGGGTTTTTAGGTTCTTATATTATAATAATTGGACATGGTTTATGTTCATCTGGAATATTTTGTTTAGCTAATATTTATTATGAGCGTTTACATAGACGAAGATTATATATTAATAAGGGGATAATAAATTTTATACCTTCGATAAGATTATGGTGATTTTTATTAGTTTCTTCAAATATAGCTGCTCCTCCGAGATTAAATTTAATAGGGGAAATAAGTTTAATTAATGGAATTATTAGTTGATCTTGAATTTCGATAATTATATTAGTTTTAGTTTCTTTTTTTAGAGCTGGATATAGTTTATATTTATATTCTTATACTCAACATGGTTGGGGGTATTCTGGGATTTATAGATATTATACAGGTGTTTCACGAGAATATTTAATATTAATATTGCATTGATTACCATTAAATATTTTAATTTTAATAGTAGATTATAGAATAATTTGATTTTATTTAAATAATTTAAAAAAAATATTGATTTGTGGTGTCAAAAATATGATTTATTCATTTTAAATTATTAATAGTATTAAGAATTCAATTTGTTTTATTTCTTTTTTATTTTTAATTATAATGAGATTGTTGAGTATATTTTTTATAATTTATTTTATTTTAATAAGAAAAGTGTATTTTTTAGAGTGGGAAATTATTTCTTTTAATGGGGTGAGAATTGTAATATCGGTTTTATTAGATTGGATATCTTTATTATTTATAATATTTGTTTTTTTAATTTCTTCGGTAGTTATTTATTATAGAAAAAGTTATATATTTTCTGAGGTAAATTTGAGACGATTTATTATTTTAGTTTTATTATTTGTAATTTCTATAATATTTTTAATTATTAGACCTAATATTATTAGTATTTTATTAGGGTGGGATGGGTTAGGTTTAGTTTCTTATTTATTAGTAATTTACTATCAAAATTATAAAAGTTATAATGCTGGGATGTTAACAGCATTAAGAAATCGAATTGGTGATGTGATAATTTTAATAGTTATTGCTTGGATAATAAATTTTGGTAGATGAAATTATATTTTTTATATAGATTTTATAAAAAATGATTATGAGATGAGGATGGTAAGATTTTTAATTGTATTGGCGGCTATAACTAAAAGAGCTCAAATTCCTTTTAGTTCTTGGCTACCTGCTGCTATATCAGCGCCAACTCCAGTGTCAGCATTAGTGCATTCTTCTACTTTAGTTACTGCAGGGGTTTATTTATTGATTCGGTTTAATTTATTATTAGAAAATACTTTTATATTAAAAATTTTATTACTTTTATCAGGTTTAACAATATTTATAGCAGGGGTTAGAGCTAATTATGAATTTGATTTGAAGAAAATTATTGCTTTGTCCACTTTAAGTCAATTAGGATTGATAATGAGAATTTTGAGAATAGGATTACCTGAATTAGCTTTTTTCCATTTATTAACTCATGCAATATTTAAAGCTTTATTATTTATATGTGCTGGGGTAATTATCCATATAATAAATGATACTCAAGATATTCGGTTTATAGGAGGTTTGAGTTCATATATTCCTATAACTTTTTTATGTTTTAGAATTTCTAATATAGCTTTATGTGGAATTCCTTTTTTAGCTGGGTTTTATTCTAAGGATTTAATTTTAGATTTAGTTAGATTTAGTAATTTAAATTTGATTATTTTTATATTGTATTATATTTCTACTGGGTTAACTATATTTTATTCTATTCGATTAATTATATATTTAATATTAGGAGATTTTAATTTAGTTAGAGTATATTGTTTGTATGAGGAGGATTATATTATGTTAAGGGGAATATTTGTATTGTTAATAATGAGAATTATTAGAGGAAGAGTTTTAAGTTGGGTGATTTTTTCTTTTCCTTATATGATATATTTACCAATAAATTTAAAATTAATAGTAATTTATGTGAGAGTATTAGGGGGGATAATAGGGTATTTAATTAGAAATATAAATATTTATTCGTTGAATAAATTTTTATTAGTTTATAATTTAAGAAATTTTTTAAGTTTGATATGGTTTATACCTAGATTATCAACTTATGGGGTTAGATATTTTTTTTTAAATTTTAGTCAAAATTTATTAAAAAGTATTGACATAGGTTGAAGAGAAGTATATAGAGGTTGAGGTTTAATAGAGGTTATAAAAAAATATTCTAAATTTTATATATTTTATCAAATAAATAGTTTGAGAATTTATTTATTTAGATTTATTATATGATTAGTTATTATGTTAATTATATATTTATTATATTAAAA